>APFE031157547.1:0-44923 GCA_000404065.3 Pinus taeda | reverse complement strand
TTGGACGCGATGGTTTCAGTCCATGGTATTGGATGCTTCAGCATGTATAAATATGTATTGTAACATTGAAAGGAATATAATGAAAAATCAAGCTGGTAGTCTCGGTTTTGAGATCCAGTGGGAAATCTCTGTGTATATGTGTTTTATTATGTGTTATGCTCTCGCATTTTTATTTTTCCTGTGATTTAGAATTCGTATGCAGGTAATTTCTGTACGGGGTTAAAACCTACAGCACTCACTAATAGAGGAGGATCCATGCTCGCCAATCTCTCTAAACAACGAAGGCTCACCGTGTCAATCTCAGCCACAAGGGCTCAATTCAACCTTGACACTCTGATACCAACTAAAACAATAGGAAAACAAATTGAATTGAGAATGAACCTTACAGCTCTTAGGTGAGGAGCACCTAAGGCTTCCACAAAACTGCACTCATTAATCAAACCATCACACATACACAAATATAATGGTTACATTCTGTTATGGAAATCATAACAATCTCGTAGAAAATAGGATCTAAATCTCATCTTAGAAAACAATCAAAACAACCTTTTCCCATTATTTCTAAGTGTTTTAAGTAGAGATGTTTACTGGTTTAGAAAGAAGTGAATAGAAGTTCTTACTTTGTAAGTTTACTAAAAATTGGTCAATAAAATAAATCTATAAATAAAAAAATCAGCTAGAAATCTATGCATGTATATACATTTGTTTAAGTTGAATAATAAAACATTGCACATGTTTTCTTGTATCCTAGACATGTATAAAGAGGCTTAACATTTATGTTTAATTATTTTGCTTAGAAAAAAATTTACGAGCTAACAAAATTATATAAAGTTACATTTCTAATCTTCTAATTGATCACAAAATAAAAAAAAATATATCTATAACAATTTTATTGTAAATTATCAAAAGTGTTAGGCCAGGAAGTAACTCCTCAAATGAATTGTGTTTTTTCATTAACTCTAATCATATTGATATACATAGAGGGAGAGACTCTTGGGCTTCATCTCCAGTGTCTCTTCATATTCCAATTCTACTTATTTTCTAATTACACTATTTTTCATGGATTCACCTAATCCTAATGATTAGGTATCAAAATCCCCCCCTTTAATTTGAAGGGATGTTGGTGAGTCCAAGAATTGTTCTAAATCCTTTGAATTTTTCTCTTCCAAGAACTTTGGTGAAAATGTTTGCAATTTTCTCATTTGTGGAAAAATGGTGTAGATGGATTGTCTTTGCCTCAACATGATGTTGAATTAGATGGTATTTTGTATTGATGTGCTTCGTTCAATCATGAAACTTTGGGTTTTTGGCCAACTTTGATTCATAAGTGTTGTCAATCATGAGAGGAGTTGAATGCACTCGTTTCTCCTGCAAATATTTTAGAATTTTGCTGAGCCACAAAATTTCCCTTTTTGCTTTAGTTGCTGCCACATATTCTTTCTTAGTTGGGGAATATTTTGGAACTGATGGCTTGTGTGACCTCTAGGAGGCAACTACTAATCCAAGACTCATAGCATAACCTGAAGTAAATATCCTAATTTATTTATCTCCATCAAAGTTTCAATCAAAGTATCCAATTGAGCTGAAGTCGACCACTTTTTTATACTTAAGTCCAAAATCTTGAGTTCCCTTCAAGTACTTTAGAACTCTTTTCGCAACAGGCCAATGTCCCTCACAAGGATTTTTCATAAACCTAAAGAGAATTTCAATAGAAAATGAAATGCCTGGTCTGGTAGTAGTTAGGTAGTTGAGACTTCCTACAAGTTGAATATGCTTTGTTGCATCCTCAAATTATTTTCCTTCAGTGGATGTGAGCTTTAAGTTCTGTTCCATTGGAGTAGTCAAAGGATTGCACTCAACCATGCCAAACTTGTTCAACAAAACTCCAATGTACTTCTTTTGAGAGAGGAATATAAACTTCGGATGTTGAGTTACTTCAATACCAAGATAATAGTGAACATACCCCAAGTCTGTCATTTCAAAATCTTTCCTCAAGTCCTTTATGGATGTAATATAGCTCTCATTGTTCCATGTCTTCAAAATATCATCTACATATACCACAATATATACATCTGTTTTGCCAACTTTCTTGACAAACAAAGTTGCATCATCAAGATCAAATTGTTTGAAGTTGAGTTTCAGAAGATGCTCAATTAACTTCTCATACCAGGCTCGCGATGCTTGCTTGAGGCCATACAAGGATTTTACAAGCTTGCATAGTTTTTGTTCTTGACCCTTCACAACAAATTCTTCTAGTTGGGACATAAAAAAATCTCTTTCAGATCTCCATTCAAGAAAGCAATTTTTACATCTGTTTGATGGACTTTCCAAATGTTCTGAGCTTCCAAGGCAAAGAGTGTCCAAATGTTAAGATCCATGTGGATATTGGTGGCCACCTACCTATTCCACCTAGACCTCCAGTCAGCTTCATCTGTTTCCTTGTTTATTCTAGCATTTATTATTTTTAGCAGTTTTTCAGGACCTGAACTTTTGGATCAGTTTTGACCCCCTAAACAATGTTATTTTGAGGTATGCACCAGGCCCATGGCCATAGGTCTTATAGCAAAATTATGTATTACTCGGAGAGACCTTTCCAAAAAGGTATCATATGTGCCAAACAGATATAATATGACCAAGTTACGGCCCTGGGAAGTTGGCTACCCAACTAACCCCAATGGAGCCCACAAGTCTTGGTGTTTCATCTCTTGGGGTTATGGTTTTGGTTGTTTAGTGTTTTCCCTTGTTGTTCAATAATAAATAGGCCCTTGAGCCTCATTGTAACACAATTTAGAGGCATTTAGCCACCACAGCTCTTCTCAGAGATAAACTATCATCGCCTGAGCTAATTTATTTCCATTATGTTTGTAAGCATATTTCAGTATTCTGATATTAATGAAATGACGTGTTATTCTTGTTGCATCTCTGTATTTATGGTTATATCTATAATTTGTTGCATCATGTTTAAGTTTGGATCAGTGGTATCAGAGCAATGTACTCTTTCTCTATTTTTCTTTGCATGTCCCCAACTAAGCAGGCTATAAGGAGTTAGGGCTCGATCTGGTTGAACCTTTTCAAAACTAGCCTCGCAAAACCCGATGACCTCCCATGGTAGAAGGAAAGAAAGACGAGGGGATAGGAGATCCTATCAAAATATTGCTTGAGGAAGCCCTCGAGCGACAGAGGAACGAGATGATGGATACCTTTGCCTAGTCCTTCGATGACTACCCATAGGAGACACATCTTCATCCATCAGCCACTTCGGAGACGCCATTCTTTTCAAGGTACAAGTTAACCTTGACATTCCCATATTTGATGGTCAGATATATGTAGATGCCATACATAAATGGTTGATCTATTGGAAGGATATTTTTAAGTTCAAGACTTTTCCAATTGGGAAAAGATTCCTTTTGCACTTCTGAAAGCAGCCTCACACGTCAAGGACTGGTGGGAAACCTACTGTGAACAAAGGGACGAGAGGGAATCCTCACTATTTTCAGCCACACCCACTTGGGATTCTTTCCGAGATGCCATCAAGGAACAATATTACTCTATCGGGAGCTATGAAGATAAATACATAAAGTAGACCACATTATGATAGGGAAAGGACCAAGATGTGTCGTAGTTCACAAATGTTTTCCATACCCTCCACAAAAATTTGGGTATCAAGGATTCTAAGTGGAATTTGGTAGTCAAGTACTACAACTACCTACACAAGTTCATCCAAGACGAGATGGAGTTCCTGGACATCTCCTTGCTTGACACAACATACAGAGATACTGTCAAGATTTAGAAGATGTTTAAACAGAAGAAAAGAGACTTTGGATCTACAAATCTGAAGTAAGGAAAAGGTGCCTCCAAACCATAGAACAAAGGCCAAAGTGAAGGCAGGGTGACCTAGGAAAACTTTCCAAAGCCGCAAGAAAATAACAACACCATGAAGGCAAATAAGGACATGAGAAAATGGTGTGAGTTCTATAAGAGCTCCACTCACAACACAAGTGAGTGCTGAGCCAAATAGTCACTAGCGGTCGAACACAAGGTTTCCAAATTAGACACATGTTTTGACTTTAAGCCAAAACCTGACAAGGGGAATGAAAAAGGGAAGAAAACAATTGATGCAGAGCCCAGTGACACTGTGGCCACCACCAAGATCCAAAAGAATGATCTTGAAGATCTAGAGGAGGGGGGCACCTCTTCCACTTAGATGTGGGTGAAGGGTTCTCCGTTGCAGTTCATTGTCGATAGCGGGAGCCAAAAGAACCTCATTTCAGTAAGATGTCATGAAGCGACTGAGCCTATCAACAATAACACATTAGTAGTCGTACACCATCGGGTGGGTTCAACAAGGACGAGATCTCCGTGTTAGCCAATAGTGTTGCCTTCCCTAGAACATCAAGCCCTTCACAAATGAGATGCTATGTGATGTTACTCCTCTTGAAGTTTGTGATGTAGTATTAGGACAACCATACTTGTGGAAGCAACATGATGTATATGAGTCTAGATCTCACTCTTTGATTATTACTTTGGGAAAAACGTTGTACAACATAAAGGAGGTAGCCACGCCTATCGCCATTTCTTTGATCACTACAAAGTAATGGAGTAAGATCATTTCCCAGACCAGGAATGTTTATTTTCCTGGTGATTCTCCCTCAATGCAAGTAGAAGGTTGTGGCCACAACTTCCATACATGGCTCCTCTATGTTAGCACTCTGTAATTTTCTTACTCTGAGGAAGAAAACTACAATAGTAACCACAAACCACTTTTAAAGCTCGGATCTAGCCCTTCTAGCTTCAGAGAGGGCTCTCTCTGTATGATTTAGTTTCTGCTTTTAATATTTGAGGCTAGATATTGAAGTTCCAGATGGGTTTTTCAAAATTTTGGTTGAAATATGCTGGAAAAGTACATTGGGCATAGAATCATAAACTTTTGAGTAATCAATTACAAAATGACAGAGTAGATGTAACAGGGTAGGGTAGGCAAACTCCTAGATTTGATAGAGTGTCTGTGGTGTGAATGAGATGAATAAGATTTAAGTTCAATTAAATATAGAGCATACACAGATGAATTTTGTACTTAATATAAACAAAAAAAACAACATTGATATTGTTAACAAGCCAGAAAAGAGTACACTTAAGAAAATTCGGCCCTTAACCTTCTTGCAACAATAAGGAGGGAAAACCATGTGGAAACTAAGAAAAATAATAATTTTACATAAGAAAACACATCACCAAATTCTTGACATGGGAATCCTAGGACAAACCTTTCTCTGTATTTCTTTAAATTGATCACTTCTAGTATAATGCACAACTCACATCAATGCATAGCTATTTTATTCATACATGTTCCAACCCTTCATAAGTCTTATTACAAAATATTTATAGATTTCCTATTGAACTAACTTCGGATTCCAAAAATGAATAGATTACAAAATAAAATCTAACAAAGATATAGATATTTATGAAATGGAACTAGAAAATAGGAATTTTGGACAAATTCGGCTATTCTGTTGAATCTTTGAAGGAAATATGTTGCCGACTATAACTATTTTCTCATCTCCTTCTTTCTGTCTTGTTGCCAAAATTGTAGGCTTTCTTTTTATGCTCATTCGACCAACTCTAGTAATTGGTCCCATCGCTCATCACCTGGGATAGAAAGCTTTACCATGTTTTTGAATCTTTCATCTACCTCTTTGTAATTCTAGAAAGTTTGCTTATTTAGAAACAAGTGACGAATCTCATGTTGAATATTTAAATCAAATTGTAGGCCTTCCAAGAATGCTTCTCCACCGATATATCCCTTTTCCTTTGCAAATTTAGATGTATCTACAACTATGTTACATAATTGTTCTTGGTAATTTTCTAGTGGAACCAATTTTCCATTATAATTTCTGAGAGTTGGAAGTCCTTTCTCTTGCAACAAAGAAAACTTTTTGTTGAATCTTTCGACTTGTAGTTCAAATTATTTACACTTATTCTCCAACTACACCATAAGATTATTCTTAGTTAGCACTCTTTTGACTTCCATTATATTCTCTATCATGTTCTAAATATTCAGTTGTACAAGCTCTCATCTCTAGTCTTGGAATTTAACATTATTATAGTTTTTTGTGCTTCTTTTGGCGTATGTTCAATATCAACTTTGGTTTTCTCCACTTTTTCTTTCACTGTCTGTACTAGTTCTTCTTGTTCAAAAATAATTTGAATAGATGGCCACAACTCTGTGAGAATTGCATTGATATTGTGCCAAATGTTGTGTTTGTCTTCTGCTAGCATTTGAATTACGATGGACTGATCCTCATACTTCTGAATTTGCTAGATCAATTTGAAATTATTTTGCAAGTATCCATTTTCTGCTTTGGTATTGCTTTCTTCCATCTTGGTGAGTGCTTATGTTAATCTATCATTTCCTTATTTGTTAGCAACAATTCCCCTAAAGCTTGAGCTAGATTTTAAGAGGAATTTGAAGTTGATGCTGGTGTTGAATGGTTATTGCTGATGTACTCGTTGCTTTTGTTCCTTCTACTTCGCATTGCTCTTTTTCCTTCAGTAGTGCTTCCATGTATTGTTCCATTTTTTGGATTTGATCATTCTTTTTCACTACTATTTTGAACAACTTTTATTTCTATTAGCACTCAGAATGAACCGTAAGGTTGAGAAGAGGAAATTCCGAGGTAACCATAGACCAAGCTTTTGATCTGGCATATAGCCCTGCTAGACCAAAGAGGGCTCTCTCTTTGCCAAAAAAGCGTGGTTGCAATAACTGAATCTTAGGCTATCTATGAAGAAAAAGGATCTGGTTGAAAATTGTGGGTTGAAAACAACAAGAGAAGGGACTATTGGGCTATGGATTTCGGGCTAGTTTCTGTCGGAAAACTTGGGGCAAAGTAAGCGCAATGTACAGCCAAATTAAAGATATAATGAGAGAAGAAAAGAGGGCAAATACCGCAGTCCTGTAGGCGTCAATCAGGGGATGGATCTATAGTGGCAACTTTAGAAGAAAGAGAAATACATGGTTACTCAACAGAGCATCTAAGAGAGGATGGATTCTGAAAAGATAACCACTACATCAAACAACATAGTCATTGAAAAAGGAGCATCGTACATGTTTGGAATCCTAACACTTCCCTTAGAGAATTTTGTAACCAAATTAGTAGAAAAAACAAAGCATGGAAATTAATTTACAAGAAAAACATGTTACACATTAAACATCGTGATAAATCCTAAATTTAAAGAGCATAAAAAGCTTCATGAAAACAATATTCAAGGAAAACTTTACACAGTCCGATGGAAGCCTCAATCTGCTGCAAAACTCCAACCATTACACTATGAAATTCATCAAATATATACAATTAGATCATCCCTGTATAAGGGAGTTGAGCTCAACCATCTCTCTCAAGATAGAATCAGTTACATTTGGACCGAATTTCTAAAAATTGGGCTTAAAGATGAACTCGTATCTCTTGAACCATAACACCTGTTACAAAACGAAAAGAGATTTTGTAGACAAGGTCATTTTTGAGAAAAACATCTCTTAAATTTGGGAAATTCGTTTCCAGTTGCTTGGAATCTGTGCCACAAAATAATCTCTAAACAGGAAATCACTAAATATTTTAAATATGTAAAAGTAGGCTGTAAAGATCTAGTCAAATATTCCAATTCGAGACACCTGTAAATAAACCGAAAGGGGTTTTGTTATATGTTTCGTGGTTGACAGAAACCTTCTTGGATTTCTCAAAATTACTTTCCATCTGTTGTAAAATGGCACCGCACTACAACGACTAAAACAATGAAACAAATGCAAAATTTGTTTTGTTTTAATGTAGGCTTCAAATATCACTGCATATCTCCCACATAGTAATACCTGTGCATAAACTGAAGGAGGTTTTTTTTATTTGGTATGTGATTGACAAAAACCTCTTACACTTTTGTAAAATTCATGTACATTACTTCAGAAACTGATTTTGTAGTAAACTCGTCCCTGTGTGCAGCAAATGACCTCAAAAATGCATAACCAAGAATCAATCATTCATTTCGATCATATCTTCTGATCCAAGAACCAGTTTCGGGCATGCAATATGCCATTGGAAAGCTATTTTTTAGCTACTTCTCATGAACATACTTAGGATATGATTTGCACTGAAACTCATGTGCAAAACATCTCTGAAAATCATACATAGTAAGAGCCCATTTTGGTCCCTGGTGACAGGTTGTGAAGACTGGAACTAACATTGGCCTTATTGGGGATGGCAACGCCTTGGAGGTGTCAATAACACCATAGAAAAAGTGCCTCATCCATTGGGCAATATGGCCACAAACAACTGCAAACTTGAACAACTTATACCAACCAAAAAAAACAGACATACTGCAACCTGTACATTAGGAAACTAAAACAAATGCCGAAAACTGAAATGTTGCTTTGGGAAACTTATCTATGTACAACCCTACCCTTCTATGATACAAATCACTACATCAAGTGATGTTGTAATGCCAAATTAACCAATCAAGCAGCCGTGGCAATGATGATGCTAGGGAGTGCTTGAACCATGACACAATTGGAAATGCTGACAGCCATACATGCACAAAATGAGTCTGGTTGTGTAAAAGACAATCTGGTTTGCCATTCAAATAGAAAAGATACTCCATATATGCAACAACAAGATCATAGAAACCAGACCATGTCTGCTGCCCTAACTCCTCAACATATGGTTCCAACTGCAAACTGTTAATGCAAACATCCACGGGCAGCCCTATTGTTTCTTGTTTTGAAGGAGGGAGAGTTTCCAAGAATTGTTTAGGATCTTGGAAATCATGTGATTCAATTTGAATGCTCAATAGTTCAATTTAATTTTCTAATCTTTCAGCGACTAAACCAAGAAAACAATTTTTACCTTTAGGTGTGAGTCGGTTGGATTTCAAACAACGAAATATTGATGTTGAGAAACTCTAGTCAATATGAAATTTTGCTAACTCATTCCTTAAAGATAGTAATATTTCCCCAAATAAAGGATGTTCCACATACCCTATCATTGGTGATTACCATCAATGCTTTGAAATCTGGATTCTTTGGCAGTGAAATCGCTCTGAACTTTGAAGCTCGGGATCTTGAACAATGGAGTCACCAGGTGAATGATTTCAACCTTCATATGTGTCTCACTGTTGTCCACCATCAGCTATCAGATCGCAACTTGAATGATCCTTCCCGGAGAGGATATTTCACCTTGTCCCCGACAATGGCACCAATATGTTAGCACTTAGAATGAACCTCAAGGATGAGAAGAGGCAATTTCGAGGTAACCACAGACCAAGCTTTTGATCTGGCATCTAGCCCTGCTAGACCAGAGAGGGCTCTCTCTTTTCCAAAAAAACGTGGCTGCGATAACTATATCTTAGGCTAGCTATGAAGAAAAAGCATTTTGTTGAAAATTGTGGGTTGAAAACAACAAGAGAAGGGACTATTGGGCTGTGGATTTGGGGCTAGTTTCTGCTAGCAAACTTGGGGCAAAGTAAGCGCAATGTACAACTAGATTAAAGATATAATGAGAGAAGAAAGGAGGAAAAAGACCATTGCCCTGCAGGCATCAATCAGGGGATGGATCTATAGTGGCAACTTTAGAAGAAGAAGAAGCACATGGTTACTCAACAGAGCATCTAACAGAGGATGGATTCTGAAAAGATAACCACTACATCAAACAATATAGTCATTGTGAAAGGAGCATCGTGCATGGACAGATTCCTAACACTTCTCTTAGAGAATGTTGTAACCAAATTAGCAGAAAAAACAAAGCATGGAAGTGAATTTACAAGAAAAGCATGTTACATGTTAAACACCGTGATGAATCCCAAATTTAAGGAGCAGAAAAGGCTTCATTAAAATAATATTCAAGGAAAACTTTACACAATCTAATGGCAGCCTCACTCCGCTACAAAAATCAAACCATTACACTTCGAAATTCATCAAATATATACAATTAGCTCATCCCTGTACTAAGGGAGTTGAGCTCAACCATCTCTCTCAAGATAGAATCAGTTACATTAAATTTGGACCAAATTTCTGAAAATAGGGCTCAAATATGAACTCGTATCTCTTGAAAAATAACACCTGTTACAAATCTGAAAGAGGTTTTTGTAGATAAGGTTATGTTTGAGAAAAAACTCTCTCAAATTTGAGAAACGTGTTTCCAGTTTCTTGGAATCTGTGCCACAAAATAATATCTAAACAAGAAATCACTAAATATTTTAAATCTGTAAAAATAGGCTGTAAAGATCTAGTCAGATATTCCAATTCACGACACCTGTGAATAAACTGAAAGAGGTTTTTGTTATATGGCTCGTGGTGGACAGGAACCTCCTTGGGGTTCTCAAAATTACTTTCCATCTGTTGTAAAATAGCACCACACTGCAATGACTAAAACAGTAAAACAAATGCAAAATTTGTTTTGTTTTAATGTAGGCTTCAAATATCACTGCATATTGCCCACATAGTAACACCTGTGTATAAACTGAAGAGGGTTTTGTTATTTGGTATGTGATTGACAAAAACCTCTTTCACTTTTGTAAAATTCATGTCCATTACTTCAGAAATTGATTTTATAGTAAACTTGTTCCTGTGTGCAGCAAATGACCTCAAAACATGCATAACCAAGAATCAATCATTCATTTTGATCATATCTTCTGATCCAGAAATTGGTTTCAGGCATCATTGGAAAGCTATTTCTGAGCTACTTCTGATGAACATACTTAGGATATGATTTGCACTGAAACTCATATGCAAAACATCTCTGAAAACCAGACATAGTAAGGGGCCATTTTGATCCATGGTGATAGGCTGCAAAGACTGGAACTAACACTTTCTCCATCTCTAGATTGGTGACTTCCTTAGCCTGAGGGTGTTCTATAGTTGGAACTTAAGCTTTTTCCTGAGAGGTTGAATGTCTGCATTCTTGTTTTTGATCACCTCCTCAACTACCTTGATATCAAAAAGATCATATCCTAATTTAATAACTAGATCTTCTAAAGTCTTAATCCTAGTGTCTTTAGCTAAAGAAGACATCCTTTAAATCTTCAAATATGAGTGGATATTATTTGAATAAGTCTGCAATTTAGAAGTAGCCATGGCTAAGCTGGTCACTGTTGAGTAAATCATCTCACCTGCTTGCTTATGCAGATCGATGTGATCGATGATGTGAATATTCTTAGTATCCGCTAAGAATATGGAGGCCTTATGATCTTCATCAGTTTTGGGGATTGACATTATGGGTTCCAGAAAGGCCATTTGAAATTGCCCATTTTCTGAGTTAAATGTAGATAACAACCTGTTTTGAGTGGTGGCAGTTTTCTTCCAAAATTTTGAGTATGTTGAAGCTTTGAGAGATTCATTCTTCAACTTGATCTCCCTGTACCTTGTGAAAATTCTTTATTTTGGTGGCACCTGAGAGGTAGAATAGATAGGATATTGAGTTGTCTTTTCCAGATATGGGAAAGAATCGGTAGGATTTCATGTCAAAACCATAGTATTATGCTCCTATGCATCCCTTTCTTCTGAAGATTCTTCCTAAATAGTGATCACTTTAGGATCAGTCTTTCTATCAGATTTGGCAGTGTTATGTGGATCCTTCTTTCTTCTCTTGAACAAAACAAAATCTGTAGCCTAAGTTCCTAAATTTGTAGGGGAGATGATTTCCTTGGGCCTCTTGATTTCTTTGTCTTTAGGAATAGGAGTTTGTAAAGAAGATTGGTTGAGTAACTTCTCTTTAGCCTTCTGTAATGTGTTTTCTGCCCACTCCTCCTAGTTAGCATACTGCTCTATCTTTGGCCTCGGTGTATGTGGATATGGAGTGTGTTAGTGTCAGTCATGTCATACTGCCATCATTGATCAAAATCTGCTCTTTTGCATTTGCATAATAGGAGTCCCATACTGTAAAATTTTCATCACTACATTAGGTCATGGATCCACTGATGGTTGTGTTGGCATTATGATGTATGTGTTGTACTTGATGGAAACCTACTCATAGAAGATCAATTCACTTATACACAACCAGATGAATGTACAGAAGAAATATCAGATGTAACAGAATACATGGGATGTAGGACAAAGGAATCAGATGACAAATTATAGTGCAACAATGTTATTTTCGGGTTCCGCAGGTGCACTGTCCAAAAGGTGCGGACATTGGCAGGATGCGCAAGTGCGCCACTCATAAGATGCGGATATGCTCGCAGGCGTTTCAAACAAAAAGCACGAACCTATATCAGATGTAACAGAATACATGGGATATAGGACAAAGGAATCATATGACAAATTATAGTGCAACAATGTTATTTTCGGGTTCCGCACGTGCACTGTCCAAAAGGTGCGGACATTGGCAGGATGCGCAAGTGCGCCACTCATAAGATGCGGATATGCTCGCAGGCGTTTCAAACAAAAAGTGCGAACCTAAAATGCACGAACTTTCATGCAGAGAAAATGCGCACGTGGAAAATCTTATGTTTGGTCCATGGTATTTAGTCTGACGCTTTTGATCCTATGGTTTTGGTCCTTGGTTTTGCATCTAAAATATTGAACCCAGGTTTTAGGTCCCTAGTATTGTTTCTGAATGGTTTTGGTCCATGGTTTGAGTAAGGCCTTGGCTATAAAAAGGAAAGGAGAGCATTTGGCGGGACAGAAGTGAGTTGAATATCTTAAGAAGAACAAGATCTGAAATACTGGTGATCGGTTGGTAAGTTATAGCTGGACCTGAATCAAGGAAAGACCCGAGCAATTAGAAGACAAATCTACTGAGGGGTCGAGATCTCTTTGGCGCATGATCAGATCTGTGAATCTGACAGTGTGGGGTATATTTGAGGACTGATAAATTGTCTATATCCGGAGGTCCGCAGGCCAGAAACAGCTCAGGTGTGGAGGTGCGCAAGTCAGATGAGTGCAGGTGTACGGATTAGAGACAACGCAGGTGCGGAGGTGTGTAGGCCACAGACAGCGCAGGTGCGGAGGTGTGCAGGCCACACACAGTGCAAGTGCGGATATCCGCAAATTTCTATTAGTGAAGTTGCGGACTTTTCTTGAAGTATATTTTAGTTGTTTTGTCTATTGCTACTGTGTTCTGGGTTTAGAATTGGTGTTTGGTTACTGGTATTGTTTTCTGGTTACAACATTCTGAGAAGTTATTGGTTGATTCAGTAGTTGTTTGTGAAAAGAGATTGGTTGTTGCACATATACTTGATATTCGTGGATCCAGTTTGAAAATTTATTAAATGTGGTCCCTGGAAGAAAAGAGAATATTGTAGCCTTTTGTAGGTCAGCACCTACGTCCTAGTATCTCAGCTAGTACAAGAGCTAAGGGGGTTGTAGCTCTCTGCAGGTTGCAGCCTGCGTACTGGTAAAGGACTGCATCAGTACAGAATCATTGTAAAAAGAAGTTTCTAATCAAAAGAAGATAGAGACATATTGCAGCAGCTGGTTTTCACCCACATTGGGTTTCCACCTTACATCTTGTGTTCTTTGGTGTGACTGTCTATTTTTGTGTTCCTGTTCATTATTATATGGTTCTGACATACAGATTAATGACCAACATCTAAAGAATAATTTCAATTATAAGTCTGAAAGTTACATGCAAGTTTCAATAGTCAGATCTGCAAACGTTTGTATAAATTGAAAAGAATTAGATAATACTGATTCACCACCCCTCTTAGTATTATTTCCAACAATTGGTATCAGAGCAGGTCCTTCAGGAAAAGCTTGATAGCTTGAAGGAAGATCTATCATCATGAGCTACTATGAAAAGGAAGCATCTATCAGGCCACCGATTTTTGATGGTAGCAACTTCGTCTATTGGAAGGTAAGAATCACTGCCTATCTTCAATCTCTTGGTACAGAAGTTTGGGATATTGTGGAAATAGGATACACATTTCCATCAGCAACTCCTACAGATGCAACTGGTAAGAAGCAGTATGAAACAAATGCAAAAGCTATCAATACTCTATTAGGAAGTCTATCTCAATCACAATTCATCAAAGTTATGCAGCTCAAAAGCACAAAAGAAATATGAGACAAGATCGTTCTTAGCTATGAAGGAGATGAACAGGTAAAACGAGAAAAATTACAAACTCTTAGAATTCAATATGAAAGTCTAAGAATGCATAGTGATGAAAGTGTGGCTAGCTATTTCCTTTGTATAGATGAGATCGTAAATTGTATGAAAAACTTGGGTGAAGAAATAAAAGAAGTTATAGTGGTTGAAAAAGTTCTAAGATCTTTGTCTCCCAAGTTTGATTCAAACGTTTCTGCCATTATAAGAAAAGCAGAATCTACAGAATCTTACCATGTCACAGCTGCACATAATTCTAACTGCTTACGAAATGTGAAAAGGAGGACCATCAGACAGGAGAGAAGCTGCTTCCAAGGCTTCAAGAAAAGGAGATTACTATGAGTCGGGACATATGTCAGAAGAAGAGGAAGAATCAAATTTTGTCAAGAACCTTCAACGGGGAACTGGTAGATTTAGAGGTAAGCTGCCTTTCAAATGCTTTGCTTGTGGAAGAGTCGGTCATTATGCTGCAAAATGTCTTCATAAAGATAAACTGGACAAAAGTAAGGAACCTGTTAGATGGAACCGAAAACAGAATGTAAATAAGAAGAGCTATTACACGCATGAAGACAGTGATCGATTGTCAAATAGTGATGAAGATGAACAAGGTAATGATAATAGACTTTTGATGGCTTTTGAAGATGATGATTTCTTGGATGCTATAAATGAAGAAGGTATTTATGAAGAAATTTCTAAACTTAAAGTGCATTTAGAGGAAAAGAATATGATTATAGATACTCTAACCTTCCAACTTGTTGAAAAAGATAAACACAATGAAGGATTAGAATGTGAAATTGTGGGACTTAGAAAGAAATTGAGAAAACAGAAGCCCTTAATCTCAGATTTGCTAAAGGATCTGAAAATTTAGATGAGATTATCAAAGTGCAGCGTTCTCTTCTAATCAAGATAGGTCTCGGTTATTCCGAAGAAGCATCTCAAGCTCAGAAGCAAGCGCAGAAGCCATCCACCTCCAAAAGTTATCTTGATGCAGCAAGGAGAAGTGAACAGGTTGACAATCAGATAAATCAGGGACCATTTGCTTCAAGAATGAAAAAAAATTACCAAGTTGGGGGCAATCTACTTCAAGGATGAACAAAAGCTTCAATCAACCTCAGGTAAATCATTCTCATCTTGGGTCAAGAATGGAAGTCAATAGAAACTACAATCAATCGGTTGGTAGGTTTGATAATCGCAGGAATTTCTTCAATGGCCAATGTTTCTCTTGTCATAACTTTGGTCATAAAGCTGCTCAATGTGTTGCCTACAACACCATCTTGACTAGGGAAGTTGAAAAACAAAGAAGTATGACTCGGATCATAAAAAGGAGCTACAATAACTTCTCTGCTCTTGAAAATGAAATAGAATGTTCTGTTTGTAACAATTTCGGTCATGAAGATTCTGAATGCAGGAGCAAGTTTCGACAAACAACTCAGAAGGAGCCAGCTTCATTGAATCCCAAAACATGGAAAAAGAAAAAACCGCAACTAGAAAGATGTGGGATAGCCTTATATGCAGAAGGACGGGAAAATCAATGGTACATTGACAGTGGATGCTCAAAACATATGACAAGTGATAAAGAAAAACGTCAGTCATATACTGCCTTAGAAAGGGAAAAGAAGGTCTCATTTGGAAATGACACCCCTGCATTCATAAAAGGTAAAGGTTCTGCTCAGTTGAAAAAGAAGGTCAAAGCTGGAAATGTTATGTATGTTGATGGCTTAAAGCATAATCTATTGAGTGTCAGTCAAATGTGCGATCAAGGAACTGAGGTAATATTTTGATCAAATGGATGTATTGTTCGTGAGCTTGACATAGGAAAAACAGTGATCAAAGGCACAAGAACTCCAAATAATTTATACATATTCAAAGAAGGAGAACAACAATGCTATCTGAGCAAGAATGATGAACACTGGCTATGGAACAGAAGATTGGGGCATCTTAGCTTCTCCCAGATAAGGAAAGCATGCAAATATTAGGCAGTTCGTGATCTTCCTGACATCAGAATTCCAGACAATACAATATGCAAATCATGTCAATTTGGTAAGCAAACCAAAACTAATTTCCCTGAGAAGGAAGGATCAGCTAGTAGGCCACTTGAACTTGTTCACAACGATATATGTGGTCCAACTAGGAAGAGGTCACCTCGAGGAGAAGATTACTTCATATTGTTCATTGATGACTTTTCAAGGATGTGTTGGATAGGACTCATGAAGTATAAAGTTGAAGCCTTCGAAAAGTTCAAGTCATTCAAAGCGTTGGTTGAAAATGAATCAGATCGCAGAATCAAATGTATTAGATCCAATCGAGGAGGGGAATTTACCTAAGATGAATTCTTCGATTTTTGTGAAGAACATGGAATAAGAAGGGAATTCTCCGCTGCAAGGACTCCTCAGCAAAATGGAGTAGTGGAAAGAATGAACATAACGGTTCAACAAATGGCTCATGCTATGCTTGATGAGTCTGGAACTCCTGCAACCTTCTGGGGTGAAGCCGCATTTTCCGTCGTTACTATCCTCAACAAGACAAACGTTCGAGTAAACAACACTCAGACTCCTCATGAACTTTGGTATGGTAAGACTCCCACGGTAAAATACTTCAAAATTTTTGGAAGCAAATGCTACATTAGAAGGACTGATGAAAATCTTGGCAAGTTTGAACCTAGAGCAGATGAAGGCATTTTACTTGGCTACTCTCCCCACAACAAAGCTTACAAATGTTACAATAAAAGGCTTGGCAAAATTATTGAAATCATTGATGTAGTGGTTGATGAAGAATGAAGCTCTCCTAGACAGGTAAAATATGAAGAATTCGAAGATGGCGAAGACTATCCGTCAACATCATATCAAATTCATGACGAAGAAGAAACCCATGAGGCACCAGAAGAACAGATAAGGATTGAAGAAAACACTCCATCCAGATACGTTCAGAAGAATCATCCGGAATCTCAAATTTTGGGGCAGAAAGAGGCAGGTGTACAAACAAGAAGAACCATTTCAGAAGCTTCAAGCTATCTAGCATTGCTCTCCACTGAACCGCAAAATGTAAGAGAGGCTTGCAAAGATGAATGTTGGGTCAAGGCCATTGACGAAGAACTCGAGCAGATTGAAAAGAATAACACTTGGGAGTTGGTTCCTAGACCAAAAGATAAGAATGTCATAGGGACAAAATGGATTTTGAAAAATAAGCTAAATGAAAATGGAGAAGTGGTTAGAAACAAGGCAAGACTTGTTTTTAAAGGGTATGCGCAACAAGAAGGCATAGACTTTGAAGAAAATTTTGCACCAGTTGCTAGACTTGAGGCTATAAGGATGTTCCTTGCTCTCTCTAGCTTTCAGAAGTTCAAAGTATTTCAGATGGACGTAAAATCTGCCTTTCTGAATGGGGACCTAGAAGAAGAAGTATATATTGAGCAACCAGATGGATTCATCCTTGGAAATGATCCAAAACTTGTATGTAGACTTAAGAAGGCACTCTATGGTCTTAAACAGGCTCCAAAGGCATGGTACTATCTTCTGGACAAATATCTCCATCAACAAGGTTTCTCAAAAGGCTCAGTAGATAGCAATCTATATGTAAAAATTGATAATGATAAATTGCTAATACTTGTTGTATACGTTGATGATATCATTTTTGGCAGCAATGAAGAAGCCATGAGTCAAAACTTTGCTTTGGTGACGCAAAAATAATTTGAAATGTCCTTGCTTGGTGAGCTGACATATTTCCTTGGTTTACAAATTCAACAAAATAAAGATGGTATCTTTTTATCACAAACCAAGTACCTAAATCAAATCTTGAAGAAATATGGCATGGAATACTCGAAACCGATATGTACCCCTATGGCAACAGGATGTAGCCTCAGCGCTAATGATGAATCAGCAACAGTACATCAACCAACCTATAGATCCATGATTGGTAGTCTACTCTATCTGACAGGAACTCGGCTAGACATCATGCATGCAGTAGGAATAGTTGGAAGATTTCAGGATAATCCAAAGGAAGCACACCTTCAGGCAGTCAAGAGGATCTTCAAATATCTTCAGGGAACACAAAACTATGGTTTATGGTATCCTAGAGATGCAGATCTCACATTTCATGCATATACAGATGCAAATTGGGCAGGAAGCGTGGATGACAGAAAAAGCACTAGTGGTGGTGCATTCTTTATGGGGTCCAGATTAGTATCTTGGTTCAACAAGAAACAAACTTCAATTGCTTTATCTACAGCTGAAGTAGAATATGTGGTTGCTGCATCTTGCTGCACACAACTTCTTTAGATGATGCAAACTTTGCAAGATTTTCAAATCACCTGTACTCCACCTATCTCCATCTTTTGTGATAATACGAGTGCAATCAGTATTTCAAAAAATCCTGTCATGCATTCAGAGACTAAACACATACCTATCAAATATCATTTTCTAAGGGAACAAGTGCTTGAAAAAAAAGTCAAACTGGAGTATGTTCCCTCCAAGGAACAAGTTGCTGATATACTCACCAAACCTCTGCCTAGGGAAACATTTGAATACCTCAGACAGAAGCTAGGGGAAGTTGATGCATCATCTTGCTGTTGAATATTGTCTATTTAAGAGAAAAGTGGTTGTACGCGAGTTTTATGAGGTGGATACGCGTACATATGCTGGTTTATGTGGGTTCAGTTGTGTGTATAGTGGGTCAGGATCTGGGTGAAGAGAGCACAATATTGGTTTGGCAGACCATCTGGCACAGGTTCAGGGGGAGCATACATTCTTCTAATAATGCATTGTTGGCAGTTCTTTTTGGTGGAGTAAATGCGGAACGAGATCAATGGTTGCTGGTCTGAAGGTTGATTGGCAGATACTGTTGTTGATAGCTATCATAGTCTTGCTGTAGATATCTTTATGTCATGTATTTCTTTTCATATCAAGGTCATGTAACGGCCTATTTTTGTTTCCCCACTATGCCTGGGATGAATGATGTATGTTCTTGCTTTATCTTGTGTATTCCCACTTGGATGGGAGATGGATGTATGTATGAGTCTTTGAAGATAGGAAGGTCACTTATGATGTATGGAGTCATGCTCTTTCTTGTAGAACATCTTTTTAAAGACATTGCTTACAGTCAGGGGGAGTATGAACAACACTTCAGCATAGAGCATATATAAAGGGGGAGCTTGTTCAGAGATTTCAGCAGGTACTCAGGGGGAGTATGGTCTGCAGAATGGTCCACCCTTTGCCCTTGATGTCAAAGGGGGAGAGTGATTGGGTATTGTTGCCATCAAGTCCAAAGGGGGAGATTGTTGGCATTATGATGTATGTGTTGTACTTGATGGAAACCCACTCATAGATGATCAATTCACTTATACACAACTAGATCAATCTACAGAAGAAATATCAGATGTAACAGAATACATGGGATGCAGGACAAAGGAATCAGATGACAAATTATAGTGCAGCAATGTTATTTTCAGGTTTTGCAAGTGCACCATCCAAAAGGTGCGGACATTGGGAGGATGTGCAGGTGCGCCGCTCATAAGATGCGGATATGCTCGTAGGCGTTCCGAACAAAAAGTGCGAACCTAAAATGCACGGACTTTCATGCAGAGAAAAATGCGCACGTGGAAAATCTTATGTTTGGTCCATGGAATTTAGTCCGATGCTTTTGATCCTATGGTTTTGGTCCGTGGTTTTGCATCTAAAATACTGAACCCAGGTTTTAGGTCCCTAGTATTGTTTCTCAATGGTTTTGGTCCATGGTTTGAGTAAGGCCTTAGCTATAAAAAGGAAAGGAGAGCATTTGGCGGGACATAAGTGAGTTGAATATCTTAAGAAGAACAAGACCTGAAATACTGGTGATCGGTTGGTGAGTTATAGCTGGACCTGAATCAAGGAAAGACCTGAGCAATTAGAAGACAGATCTACTGAGGGGTCGAGATCTCTTTGGCGCATGATCAGATCTGTGAATCTGACAGCCTGGGGTATATTTGAGGACTGATAAATTGTCTATATCCGGAGGTTCGCAGGCTAGAAATAGCTCAGGTGTGGAGGTGCGAAGGTCAGACACGAGTGCAGGTGCGGAGGTGCACGGATCAGACACAACGCAGGTGCAGAGGTGCAGAGGCCACAGACAGCGCAGGTGCGGAGGTACGCAGGCCACACACAGTGCAAGTGCGGATATCTGCAGATTTCTATTGGTGAAGTTGCGGACTTTTCTTGAAGTATATTTTAGTTGTTTTGTCTATTGCTACAGTGTTCTGGGTTTAGAATTGGTGTCTGGTTACTGGTATTGTTTTCTGGTTACAACATTCTGAG
Source organism: Pinus taeda (assembly GCA_000404065.3). NCBI lineage: Eukaryota > Viridiplantae > Streptophyta > Pinopsida > Pinales > Pinaceae > Pinus > Pinus taeda. The sequence continues at coordinate 24,558 of APFE031157547.1, read as the reverse complement.
AAGTTATTGGTTGATTCAGTAGTTGTTTGTGAAAAGAGATTGGTTGTTGCACATATACTTGATATTCATGGATCCAGTTTGAAAATTTATGAAACGTGGTCCCTGGAAGAAAAGAGAAGCTTGTAGCCTTCTGTAGGTCAGCACCTATGTCCTAGTACCTCAGCTAGTACAAGAGCTAAGGGGGTTGTAGCTCCCTTCCAAGAGAAGTTGGAAAACAAGAGAGGGTTGTAGCTCTCTGCAGGTTGCAGCCTGTGTACTGGTAAAGGACTGCACCAGTACAGAATCATTGTAAAGAAGTTTTTAATCAAAAGAAGATAGAGACATATTGTAGCAGGTGGTTTTCACCCACATTGGGTTTCGACCTTACATCTTGTGTTCTTTGGTGTGATTGCCTATTTTTGTGTTCCTGTTCATTATTATATGGTTCTGACATACAGATTAATGACCAACATCTGAAGAATAATTTAAATTATAAGTCTGAAAGGTACATGCAAGTTTCAATAGTCAGATCTACAAATGTTTGTATAAATTGAAAAGAATTAGATAATACTGATTCACCCCCCACCCCCCCCCAGTATTATTTCCAACAGGTTGAGGTCACTTCATATTTCCCTCATGAAATATACTTGGTGATCCTCTTTTTATAGTCTTCAGTCATGGTTCATTTTCACTCTGCAGTTGATTTCATTAGGTCATAGGGTTTGGTCCCATTAGGTTTTAGGGTTTCCACCATAGTCAAATTTTATGGTTAAATGCCAATAATGATCAACAAAGACATGAGGATGCTAAATAAACTCAAGTATGGTATCTTGAAAGTCAAAAGTTATTCTTTTTAAAGCCAAACGTAATTTTCACCTCAAAACATGTTTTGAGGTGAAAACACAGTATTTTGTTTTTATTTTCATTTCTTATGTAATTTTATGTTTCTATATGTAATATTGGTTCCTCGCTGCTCCTAAGCATTCATTCCTACTTCTTAGTTACAAGAATTGCAAAAAATAAAGTTGGCATGAGCTAATCCACCCGCAAAAGTAAAAGTGAAACAAGCATTAAAAACAGAGTTTTCAAAAAAGGCAAAGAACATTTGAAAAGTGGGTTTTCAAAAAGTAAAAATCAAAATGGTGCCCATATATAAATCCTCTCATCCTACTTTTATATCATTATGTTATCTTGCAGCCAAAGAAGCCAAAAGAGAGAAGAAAGAAGAAATTTCCAAGTGGTTTTGAGCAAAATAGAGGCGGCACTGCACGTAGGCCACCGGCGTTGCGCTTTTGGAAGAATTTGCCTGGCGCTGCACGTAGGGAAGAGGGCGCTGCGTGTATGGCAACACGCTACGCATAGGAGATTTTTTCTAGTTCAAATTTGAATAGGCGTTGCGCATAGGATCCAGCGATGAGCTTCTGGGCAAGTACGCTACGCGTAGGATCCGACGATGCGCTTCTGGGCGAGTGCACAAGCCACCAAAACACTCCAAACTTCAAAATTTCGCCTAATTTCTTGCAAAGTCTCTTTTTACAAGTGTGTGCCCTTACTTCATTCAATTTTTAGCTTGTACATTTAATGTTTTAGCCATCTCCTTCACTCTTGATATCAAATCTTAGTTTTCCACTACAAACCCTAACTAGCTTGTTTTTCCCATTACCTATCATTATAACTAAAACCTTTTTTACATCATATCCTTTCCCCTAACCTATTTTCCCTCATCTATTTATCATTCTCAAAACCCTCTCCCTCACCCTCACCCTCATGATTCATAATTTACCCATAAGTGCCTAAATTCACTCAAAACTCATCCCTACAAACCCTAAAGCATCCCACCCATTCCCATCTTCATTGTTTAAGATTGTGCAATTAAAATGTTGGTTAACATGGATAAAGGATATTATGATTATAATGAGGAGAATACAGCAAGTGACAATTCAGCAAAGAGAAACAAGCAACATAGAAAACCTCATAAGGGAGGCAATATCACAAGAGAAGAGCCTAACCTAAGAGAGAACTACAAGCCTCTCCATTGGCAATTTCATGTTTTAGACACCTTGAATGTTATGAATTTTGTGAACTAGTGGAGAGAGTCCAATTTCACCATGAACTGGCTAGACGTTTTGTAGCCCACTTGCACAACAATGAAGTGACTCTTGCTGGGGTAACTTTCACAGTGTCACCATCAATCATTTCAGAGGCCACCAGGATTCCTAATGTTGGTGAGAAATGGTACAAGTCTTAGGACCTTGATGAGCATTATTATGAGTCTTACATTAAACCTCAACACATAATTCAGGTGAAGAGGCTTTTCCCTTTCAAATTTCTGGAGAACAGGTATGCCCCCTTGATGAGGGTCATCATCAAATGTTTTACTTGTGAGGGTAGATTTTCCAGGTTGTACACTTACCATATCAGGCTCCTGATGCACTTTACAAGGGTAAAAATATTGAACCTCCCATAATTTTTGTTTAGAAACATTGATAAGATGGATTACCTTATGCAGGAGAAGCCATACCCTCAGCAGATGAACAACATCTATCACTACTCCTTGATCAAGATTATTGTTCTTCACCATCTCAGTCTCCTCAACATCTCTTGGGAGACTTTCATTGCTCATGACATGTTTAGGGGACCCCAAATTTCTCCATCCATGGTTCAAGAAATAGGTGGGACTTCTAGTCATGTGGAAACAGAAGAAGAAACCAAGGAGACAAAAATTGCTAAGGTGCAAGTATACTTGACATATCAAAGAGGTACAAGGAAATTGTTTGCAACTACTAGGCAAGTGTTTGCTCCACGGGATGTGGAAGGGACCTTGCCTTCTTCATCAGCCCATAGGCAAATGCTATCTCCACAGGATGTGGAAGGGGCTTTGCCTTCTCCATCAACACAGCAGGTATAGGTACAACAACTGAACAAAGGGAAGGAAAAGGTGCAGGAAGAAGACTTGGATGATGAGAAAGGAAGAGAGTTTGAGTTGGAAGAACATGATAAGTTTGAGCAGCTTGACACTGAGATTATTGATTTAGAAGCTCAGGAGAGGGAAACTAACAAAAACATCATCATTCAGGAGAAGGAAGCTCAGATACAAGCCTTGATAGACAACCTAGAGAGAGCCAAGTTTTTCATCACATACTTGGAGCAGTAGAACAAACAATTGGGTGACAAACAAGTCCTCATGGAGCTAGAAGTACTAAAAGCAAAGAGGTAAAGTGACAAAGGCGCTCATGTCACTTTGACTCCTATTTAGCAAGAATCGAAAAGGATAGGGAGACTTGGCTTGGAAGAGTCAATATACATCTTGAAGAGTTGATTAACAAGGCCAACAGGGATAACAAAATGCTTAGACACATGGCATATCACTACATGACCTACAATAAGATTTGCAATATGAGAATAAAAAAGATGAAGGCTAGGTTAAGGAGAGATTTAGAAGGCAAAAAGGAGGAGGATAGATTAAAGATGTTGGCTGAAGCCTCCTTGGCTAATCAAAATAATTGATGGTGGTGCTTCATACCAATTTTGGGCAATTTTTGAGAATTTTTTGTCATTTTTGAATTTTTGAAATTCAATGCACAAAAAAACTACCGCTTTTTCTAGGGGCACCCAATGGACAAATGGCTTCTATTTTTGGATTCAGGGCATCAAGACATGCAACCTAGTAATTTTCAAAATTTTTGGAGGAAAACTAGTCCACCAGAAGGTCCAAAAACACTCAAAAATTGACCTTTCTGCCAGTTTTTGGACACACAGAAGCAGCCTTGGGAGAATCAACGTTTGAGGGGTCAAATGAGCTCCAAATGCAAAAATCATAGGTGTTTTAGAAATTAGACTTGAGTATCGTTCCAATGAGCTATCCTGGGTTCAATTTGGTTGATGGGAAGGCCTCCAACAGTGGCCTAAAAGTGGTGCTGCAATAGGACCAGTAGCGCTGCGCGTAAGGCAATTTGGCTCAGGATGCCTATTTTGCCAATTTTCGAATATTTTCATGATTTATATCTCATGATGGATGCTTCACTGATGTAATTAACGTCATGGCTTATAAATATGATGGTCAAACACTTGTAGATGGTAGATTCATTATATCAAAAGTGGTTTTGAGGGTAATGAATCAGTTTCCCCTCTTTTGGAGGCAAGTGGTTTGATTGCCTAGATTCTAGTTCCTTGATTAGAAATGGTTGAAACAACTCATTTTCTCATGGTTCTTGTTAGGATCCCATATTGTCTATTTTTGACCCTATATTTTGTCATAATATTACCCTTTTCAACTCATAGTTGAAAGCCTTTGTTAGTATGTTGACCCAATCATTCTAAAGGTATACAGTAACTCTTCTCAATACTATATGTTTAATTATTCAACACATAATCATGCTATCTTTATAATTGATCCTTGAAGTTGATTAAGTTGCTGAACAATTGTTGAAACTGCCTAAAGCTGGCAGGACTATATTTTGCAGTTGCTGAAACAGTGGAAACAACATGAACCTCGAAGCTGAAACAGCGGAAACAGCACGAACCGCGAAGTTGAAACAGTAAGGACAACATATGAATCTCAAGGAGATAGTTGAGATTTGCGCACCAGAATTACGACAACAAAGGAATCCGATCGATCTGAATAAACTGTTACATTGATCATAACGTTCATAATCAACATTACTTTAACAACATTTTGTTAACGGGAACTGATTTCCCTATTTTTGTACAAAGGGATGAACTAGAATTTTTACTGAAAATTCTTTTGTAATAGATGTCTCCTCTATAAAGAGGAGACATCTACATTAGAGAGGGGAGAGGATGAACAAGCTGTAACACAGGGATTGTAGCGAAAGGACAAGACTAAATCTGTCTTGTAATATGGTATATTGACGGATGAATAAAAGTATGTTCTGAGTATTTTAACTTAGTTTTTGTGTCCTGGGGAATCTTGTGAGAAGGATAGGGCCCACCTTCATCACAAGATTCACCCATCTTTTTCTATTGTGTGTTGTGTGTGAATTCTGTTTATACCTCATTTACGAGCACCGCTTCTAATGGTAATTTACTTTTGCTAAGACTCTGTTTTTATTTTCGATTGATGTTGTACATGAATGCCTCACTGGTGATTAGGATTTATAGAGTGTATTGGTGGACTGGATAAATAGGGGCAGGTGCTGAATGTTCCTACTCTAAGGGATAGGGTCCTGATCCTTTGTTACAGGACAAGCCATTGTTTCCTTTTTGCAGATTTATTTTCTTTAATCAATTATCTGTTCTTATTTAAATCCTGCAATAGATTATAACTGCTGTAACACAGAGTAGAGATTTAACAAAGTGTGAATTGTTTATACTACAGCTTTTTAATGCTATTAAAATTAAGTACATACAGTACGTAGTCACCTTTGAAATAATCAAACTTTCCTGGGTTGACAATTTATGTGGCACTCGACTGTTTAAATTAATAAGCAATTAAAGTGACCAACATTTTGGCGCCGTTGCCGGGGAAAGCGACCGAAGATTTTAAAAGTATTAATGACTTTCCTTTAGATGTACAGGATGCATGAAAGGACGCAGGAAAGTTAACCCTACAGGCGGCAGGGGCAAAGGTAGAAGAGGAAGAAAAACTTTCATTGACGACATTATTTCGAAACGGAAACATCACAGAAGGTTAAGCTTTCGGAGGCCACAGACGCAACACTCTCTCCAAACGGACTACGAAACGGAGGAAGTATTGGGACCAGAAAGGGCCGAAGAGACAATAGAACAAGTCGAGGAGTCAGTGGAAGACATTGAGGAACCAATAGAAGATATTGAAGTTGAGGAACTGGTTCAGGATATTGAAAGCCCTACAGAAAGCGTTGAAGACCGAGCGAGTGAGACAGGGGAGCAACCAATGGAAGGAAATAATGAAGGACCCTTTGGTGGGGGACGAAGAGAAGGAAGAGGGGAAAATTCCCTCTCCATCTTAGAATTCCCTATTGAAGATCTTCCTAGAGGGGCAACTCCTATGAAGAACATTCCATTATCAGCCCTACCTAATTTCCATGGTTTATCATCTGAAGACCCTCATGAATTTTTGTTTGAGTTTGATATATTGTGCAGGAGTTATGATTATGTGACTAATCCTCAAAAGTTGAGGTTATTTCCTGCAACATTAAAAGGAAATGCATTAAGATGGTTCATGAGCCTGGGAAGACATGTGATCACAACTTGGGATCAAATGAAAGAAAAGTTCTTGGCCAAATTCCAAGACTATTGCCGAACAAGAGAAAGGAAGTAGGAATTATTTAAGATGGTTTAGAAGGAGGACGAAAATCTGGAAGACTTCGTGGAAAGACTACAGTATAATTTGCAGTGATCTGATCATCCAAATATGAGTAAGGACATTCTTAAGTCAATACTATTAAAAGGGGTACGAGATGATTATTTAGATATGTTGAATATGCTTGGAAAAGGAGATATATCCAAGGAATCATATGATGAGATTGTCAACCTCTGTAAAAGATGTTCAAGAGGAGCAGCAAGCAGATCAAAGAGCAAGGATAATACATACTCAAGAGTCCAGAAATCAGCAAGTGGAGGAGCAACACGAGCTGAAATAGGTAACTTACTTGAAGAATTTAAAACTGAAATGTTAAGCTCTTTTGCTTCACAAATTGATACCTTGCAGGTTAAAAAGAAGCAGGCGAAAGAAGAAGCTGCTTTGGCTATTTTCTGCTCTAAATGCAGAGAAAAACACCCGTTAAACGAATGTCCACTGGATAAGGTACCAATTTGTACCATTTGTGAGAAGGACCATGAGACTCAACAATGCCCTTCTTTGCCAGGAATAAAAGCAGCACTGCAGCGAACTGAAGAAGAAGCTGAATTAGTGTACTTGTTGACACAAAGGAGGCAATGGCAACCACGAGGACAAGGTACGAATTCTAACATGTCATTTAATCATTGGAATAATCATCCTCCTTTTCAAAAAAATTACCTGCCCTTGAATCAATACCCACCCTTTAATCAAATGAATTTCCCACCCATGCAGCAACCAAATCCCCCTTTTGTTGATCCTACAATATGGAATCCCTGGACTCTACAACAATCCTATTTTAATCAATGGAACCCAAGTTGGATAGCTCAGCAGATTCCATTTCCAAACCAATTTCCCCAGTATCAACAATCTCTCTTCTTACCATCAAATGCTCCACTGAATAATCAAACAATGAGACCCCAGCTGCCTGTGCAACCTAACCCCAACCCAAATAGCAATAAAGCTCTGCAGGTAATTGATATTCAAAACCAACCTGTTTTCGCTATGCAATGCAATGATATTCATTTACGCTCTGGGAGGATAGTTGAACCCATTATTGATGACATTACTTCTTCTGACTTTGATAAAGAAGAAAAGGGAAAGGAAAAGTCATCTAATAACAATGCTGAAACAGTTGAATCATCCTCTAATAAGATTGCTGAAACAGCAGAGCCACCATTTCCTGAACGACTGGCTCTTACCAAAACACTTGAGCCACTTGCTTTTAACCTTTTAGGAGAATTGCAGAATTTATACGTTAAGATTCCACTCTTACAAGCACTAAGAGATGTACCAATTTATGCTAGAACTATTAGAGATATTTGCATTAAGAAACCCGGAAGAAAAGCTAAAGATCCCCTCACAGTCCATGTGATGGGTGATCTAGCTGATCTAATGATAGGTAAAAACCCCCCTGTGAAATATGGTCCCTGGTCATCCTACAGTCACAGTGCAGGTTGGAAAAACTTTTGTTTCTTGAGTTCTAGTAGATCTAGGTGCTGCAATAAACATTATGACACTTGAAACCGCACAATTATTGCAGTTAAAGAATGTAATTAGGGAAACCCCAACCATTCTAGCGCTAGCTGACCGCTCCACAATAAAACCTGAAGGACTCATTGAAGACCTGATAATTTCAGTTTAATCCTGGAACTACCTAGCTCATTTTGTCATATTACAGAATAAAACAAAGTTGGGGGGTCATCCATTGATTTTAGGGAGACCTTGGCTGGCTACAGCAGATGCCTTCATTAGTTGTAGATCAGACTCAATGACAATTTCTAATGGATACCAAACCAAACAGCTTACTCTTTACCGTCATGCTACACCTATGATTAATAATGATAACTCTGTATGGTTAGATTATGCGGATGATGAGACCCAACCCATTTTTACTATCGAACAAGCTTTAACTCTTAAAGATTCAACCGAGGATGAATTAATTAGCAATTTTATTTCTGAAACTTCTTCGGTTAATTCTAAAATATATGATCACTTAACTACAATCTTGAATCCTGAATCTCAGCAAAACCTTAAAACTGAAAATTCATCTCAGACATCAGCTGGCATCTCCTCCAAAAGTATAACAGTAGAAATCGAGCCTGGCAAAACATTAAATATAAACCCTGACCTAACATATGCTGAAACACAACAGTTAATGAAGCTACTCCGTGAGAATAAAGAAGCATTCGCATGGGATTACACAGATATGAAGGGAATCTCTCCTGAATTATGTACTCACCGTATCTATATTAAAGAGGGATCTCGTCCAGTCTGTCAACCCCAACGACGAATGAATCCCAATTTAAGGGAAATTGTGAAGGAAGAACTTCAAAAATTGCTGAATGCAGGATTTATATATCCTATATCTAATAATGAATGGGTTTCTCCATTAGTAATTGTACCTAAGAAAAATGGGAAATGGAGAGTGTGTGTAGATTATAGAGCTCTAAATAAGGCCACTCAGAAAGATCATTTCCCTTTATCATTTATTGATCAGGTACTAGACAATTTGGCAGGCAAGAGATTCTTTTCCTTTTTGGATGGATTTAGTGGATATAATCAGATCAAGATTGCACCCCAAGATCAAGACAAGACCACCTTTACTAGTCCATGGGGGACTTTTGCTTATAAAGTTCTTCCATTTGGATTATGTAATGCACCAGCAACATTTCAAAGAGCAGTAATAGGGATTTTTTTTCTGATATGCTTAATGATTCATTAGAAATATTTATGGATGACTTTACTCCTTACGGTGTGACTTTTGAAGATGCATTACAAAACCTTGAGAAAGTACTTAAGTGATGTAGAGAAGCACATCTTGCCTTAAGTACTGAAAATGCCATATGATGATGAATCAAGGTATTGTATTGGGACACTTTATCTCATTCCTAGGAATTCAAGTTGATCCAACTAAAATATAGGTAATTCAGACTCTTCCTATCCCTCAAACACAAACTGATGTAAGAAGCTTTTTAGGACATGTTGGGTATTATAGAAGATTTATCAAAGATTTTTCTAAAATAGCTTCTCCTTTGTTTGTGTTACTTATGAAAAATGCTGAATTTAAGTGGATTGATGACTGTCAGAAAGCATTTAATGAACTTAAACATCAATTGTCTACAGCTCCCATTTTAAGAGGACCTGACTGGGCACTCCCCTTTCATATATCGTCTGATGCTTCAGACACTGCAATTAGAGATGTATTGGGTCAAGAAGAAAACAACCTTCACTATGCTATCTATTTTATTAGTAAAAATATGACCTCTGCTGAACTTAACTATACAGTCATCGAGAAATAATTTTTAGTAGTCATTTATGCTATTAATAAGTTTCGACATTACATTACCGGTTACACTACTTTTGTTCATACTGATCATTCGTCCATTAAATATTTAATGAACAAATTAGTTACAAATGCTCGAGTTACCAGATGGTTATTACTATTACAAGAATTTGATATCACAATTGTAGACCAACCAGGTAAAGAAAATGTAGTTGCTGATTTCCTTTCTCGGCTAAAAACTAATGAAAATACTCCAGTTGATGATTACTTTCTTGATGAATAAATTTGCAGTATCTGCTCACTCACCTTGGTATGCAGACATTGCTAATTACTTAGTTGCAGGAAAGCTACCATCACACCTATCGCACAGAGAAAAGAGAAAGATCATTCAGCAAAGTGCTAAGTACAGCTGGATAAGCGGATGTCATTTTCACACAGGACTTGATCACGAAATTCGGAGATGCATCAGAGAAGATGAAGTTTATGATATATTGAAGGCTTGTCATGATAGCCCTTGTGGAGGGCATTTTGCTGATAAAAGAACAACACACAAAGTTCTTAGAATGGGTTATTACTAGCCCTCACTTTTCAAGGATGCAAAGAAATATGTTAGGGCTTGCGATAGCTGTCAGAGAATGGGGCAGCCTAATCACAGGGATGAAATGCCACTTAATCCCCAGGTAATACTTGAACCTTTTGAAAGATGGGCGCTAGACTTTATAGGTCCCATTAATCCTCCATCCAATCAAAGAATTTATATACTAGTCTGCACAGATTATATGACAAAATGGGTAGAAGCTAAGGCACTCCTCAAAGCTAATGAAGAATCAATTTTAACCTTTTTATTTGAAGAAATCTTTGTTGGGTTTGGATTGCCTAGAGAACTAGTCGCAGATGGAGGACCTCCTTTTAATTCTCATGGCTTCAAAGATACACTACATAAATATCACATTAAGCATAAAATGACTGCACCTTATCACCCCCAAGCCAATGGGCAGGTGGAAAGTACAAATAAAGTCATAGAAGCCATTTTAACAAAAACAGTGAAGGAGAATAGAAAGGACTGGTTTCAAAGGTTTCCTGAAGCACTATGGGCGTACAGAACTACTTGGAGGAATACTACGGGTTTTTCACCTTATGAATTAGTCTATGGTAAAAGTGTTGTTTTTCCTGTGGAATTTGAAATCAAAACCTTAAGGACTGCTTTAGCTGTTAACCTTGACTTGACTGATGCACAGACAGCTAGGTTGCAACAGCTTCAGGAATTGGATGAAAAGAGGTTGGATGCCATCCATCAAACAACCACGATACAACAACAAAGAACCAGGTGGCATGATAAAACCATTAAGCATAAGCAGTTCCAAAAAGGTAATTGGGCTTTACTGTATCACTCCCGTTTTGAAAATTTTTAAGGTAAATTAAGAACAAGGTGGCTAGGACCCTATGAGGTAGATACTGTTTTTCCAAATGGAGCAGTCAGACTCTTAACGATTGATGATTCCAGAACACCATTATTAGTGAATGGGTATCGACTCCGTTTGTATCAGCAACCTATTTCTAAAGAACATTTCAAAGCTACTTGCATGACAGACATACACTATGCCTTTTTGGGGCAACCTGATATCCCTCAATGCACTTGATTTCCTGTTTATGTATTTATTTTTAGATTAGATTCCTTAACTAATTATCCCTGTCAAGGGTTGCCATGTTACAATTAATTATTTTGCAGATCTTAGCTTCGGAAGGTGGCTGAGAAGAAAAGTTCCAAGCTAGGGAGAACTAAGATGCGGCTTGGAGAAGCATTGCCATCTCACTTCAGAACACAATTCATTCCTCTTACATTTTTTCCACCATTTTCCATTGCTGAAACACCATTTCCCATTGCTGAAACATAATTTCCCATTGCTGAAACACCAATTTCCAGTGCTTAAAACACCAACCTTGTCCATTTTTCCCAAAAATCAATAATTCTCCCATTTCTGTTCTCGAGAATGAACTATTACTCTTCATTAAGTGAATCAGCCATTCATCCTGATAATTATTGTCCTTCACTATTATTTGTTGTGAATGATAAAATCCTTGTGTGTAAAAAACCCTCATACTTTATAGACCCTTTTTATATATCGTCGACCTATTGATGACGAGATAATACTTTTTGGCGCAACAACCAAAGGTAAATATAAATGTGTGCGTGTTTACGTGTGAATATTAAATCGTAGTTAATGAGAAGATATGATATGACTGCCGAAATCGTCGTACTACCAACCATATCATTTAAGCCGCAGTTGGGGGGGTTACTGAAATATCGTAATCATTAAAAGACACGCCAATCACCGCCATTTCTATTTTCTCCCGGTAGTATCTAGTCACCCCGTCTATACCGTATGACATTAGCTGTAACATTCTACTCTGTTTTTGACCTCGTCAAACTAGGCTCTGCACTTTGTATCTTGTCTGAACCAGTAACTATGGGAGGAAATGTTGTTAGACATGAACCTGGCTGAACGACATTACTCGAACTCTACCAGGAGGCGTATCAAATCTTTTTACAGGCCGGATGGGTGGATTACTTCAGAATACTTCCGGATTTCGACTCACAGCAGGTTCTGGAATTTGCAAGTAATCTGAGGGAAGGATACGACTTTGTGATTTTAAATCATTTGAGGCATGGTCGTTTAATAAGTATGCCCTATTATCTGCTTGGATGTCTAAAAAATATGGCACATTATACTGTGAAAGCAAGGCACCAATTCCTTTCCTTACACACCATCGTTTGGCCCAACTCCTAATAAATAGAGGTTTTGCCCTACATAATCCCCCTCCCATCAATAATCCTCCTCAGCAAGCTGAGGAAAATCCTCAGCAAGCCCAAGCTAATTCCCAGCAATCCGAGGAAAACTCTCAGCAAGCTGCTGAAATCAGCAACCAGCAGCTGAAACTCCACAATTAAGCACTGAAGATTTGCAGCAGACCCCAACCCTTAATGAAGCTGAACCCTCCACTCCCATGGTCCATATCCCCACCGATGACTCGGACGACAACACCCCCATCAGTACGCTTAAGAGGAAGAAGCAGCAGGAAGCTGCAACCCCACTAAAAAGAAAACCCACGGCCTCAGTTTCCCATAATCTCCCTATCTTAAGGAAAAGTGCTCGAAAAAGAAAAGCTATTGTGTTTTCTGCCTCCTTACCACAACGACGAACAAGGTCGTCCATAGTAATTGAGGAAATTATCCCAAATTCCCCACCCATCACTCTAAAATCCTGTATTCCGCCCAGCCTTGAACCTTCACTTTCCTCACCATCCCGTGCCAAAATTTAGAGCATTCATGATTTTGTGACATCATTTTTCTCAGAAGAGGCAGCTGCTCCACAAGAACCAGCTACTGATACATCTAAAGTAGACATCCAAGACGATATAGGGTATGTGGCTGATACACAAGAACCAGCCACTGACCCAACAGGTGATACACAAGAACCACCTGTTGGGAAACAAAAGGAAAGCGACCTAGATGTGGTTGATACACAAGAACCAGCCACTGACCCAACAAGTGATACACAAGAACCACCTATTGTGGACACAAATGATGAAGTTAATACTGAACAACAATTCGTTCCTCCAATGGAACCTACAACTACGAAAGCCCTGGTTACTTTAGCCTCCTTGCAGGAAGAAAACGAGTTTTTGAAATCTGAAATCATGGCTTATCAGCAAGAATTAGCAATGGCCAGGGAAGCCTATGAAAAGGAACTTCATCTCTACATGTTAGCTCAGGTAGCATCTGCAGCCGAAAAGAGTGCATAAAAGGATCAATACAGAGAATACATGTGCAGTGAATGTGGTGATCTCTATACTTGAGCAGGTTATAAGATAGTTGAAGTTCCGTTGTCTGGAGCCAATCTAGTACCTCCTCCTACTATAGTAAAAAAGGAATACCCTGCTGTTACACAAGAACCAACAGGCTCTTTAAGAATTTTAGAGAAAGGAACAGAAACACCCCGGCCTACCCAAGTTGTTACAAAACAAAAACCAGTAGCAAAATATTTTACAACTAAGAAGACACAGACTGAACCTCCCTGTGTCAGCAATGCTCATGCACAAACTGAACGTCCCTGTGTCAGCAGTTCTTACACACAGACTTCCAGTTTTCAGAAACTAAGTAACACATGGAAGACAGAGTATGAGCTCTCACAAGGAAAGCCATTTCAGCAACAGAAGTCATTATGGCTCAACCATGCATATAGAAATTGGGAAGTGCTTGAACAATCTCGTGCACAATATAAGGAGAATAAGAAATTAAAAACCAGACTGTCCCTTATCTTTGACTTGGTCCAGCGGTTACTTGTTACAAGGAAACCCTTTTTAATTATTCTGTATTTTTGAGAGAACGCTCAACGTTCCTCCAAATAAAAGCAATCAAGGATGGAAGACCCCACCAGGTATCTACACCACAACAATCTATTGAGACCTTCGCAGAAGCACCAAATAGCGACCAAAACTTGTTGTGTGAACTCTATCTTCACAATGAGGCTATGCCTGAAGATAGAAAGCTTAATTTACTTCCTCTGGTTGGGGATATCCAAATAAGAGCCTTCATTTCCTTCTTGGCCAATCAGCTTACTTGGCAGAATGCTTTTATGTCAACAGCACATAATGAGGATAGTTGTCTCCTCTGGATCCGTGCTGAGCCACAACATGCAGCTGTCTTCATTGCAGAACATCGACAAATTCTACGGGAGCTAGGAATGACTGACCATATCAGGAAACTACAAGCAGCAGTCTTGGACGCCTACCAGTTTTATGTGAAAACTAAAGGAGATCTGGCTATAAAAGCCAATAATCTATTCTGGGAACACTGTCCTAAAGAGAGACAGGAATATCATCCTTATAATCCTCTCAATCTTCAGGTGGCAATCTCAGGCATACCTTATTATGTTAGATGCATTACACAGTGTGTTGAGCGATGGATTAGTTATCACTTTCATTTCCCTCTCTTATGGCTACCTGGACAGCAATATAAGGCTCAATACAAATTAACCAAAAAGGAAGAGCCTGTAGCATGGAAAAAACTTCAGAGTGTTTATGGGTTTAGAGACATGGTTGACAACACCTTCTATACTTACTGCATAAGCAATTTGCACTGTTCATCCCAGTATTCCGACTTAGATTCAGACTAGACGTTGCATGCAGACATGCAACCTTTTCAGTTGGGGGGGATGTTAGGATCCCATATTGTCTATTTTTGACCCTATATTTTGCCATAATATTACCCTTTTCAACTCATAGTTGAAAGCCTTTGTTATTATGTTGACCCAATCATTCTAAAGGTATACAGTAACTCTTCTCATTACTATATGTTTAATTATTCAACACATAATCATGCTATCTTTATAATTGATCCTTGAAGTTGACTAAGTTGCTGAACAATTGTTGAAACTGCGTAAAGCTGGCAGGACTATATTTTGCACTTGCTGAAACAACACGAACCTTGAAGCTGAAACAACACGAACCGCGAAGCTGAAACAGTAAGGACAACATATGAATCTCAAGGAGATAATTGAGATTTGCGCACCAGAATTGCGACAACAAAGGAATCCAATCGATCTGAATAAACTGTTACATTGGTTGTAACGTTCATAATCCATGTTACTGTAACAACATTCTATTAACGGGAATTGATTTCCCTATTTTTGTACAAAGGGATGAACTAGAATTTATACTGAAAATCTTTTGTAATAGATGTCTCCTCTATAAAGAGGAGACATCTACATTAGAGAGGGGGTGGAGAGAGGATGAACAAGCTGTAACACATGGATTGTAGCGAAAGGACAAGACTGAATCTTTCTTGTAATATGGTATATTGACAGATGAATAAAATTATGTTCTGAGTATTCTCACTTAGTTTTTGTGTTCTGGGGAATCTTGTGAGAAGGACAGGGCCCACCTTCATCACAAGATTCACCCATCTTCTTTCTGTTGTGTGTTGTGTGTGTGATCTCTGTTTATACCTCATTTACGAGCACCGTTTCTGATGGTAATTTACTTTTGCTGAGACTCTGTTTTTCTTTTTGATTGATGTTGTACATGAGTACCTCACCGGTGATTAGGATTTACAGAGTGTAATGGTGAACTGGATAAACAGGGGCAGGTGCTGAATGTTCCTACTCTGAGGGATAGGGTCCTGATCCTTTGTTAACAAATCCTTCTTTCAATTTGCAATTACACATAAGTCTTATTCCCTCTTGACTGTGAGAATCCTTCTTTTTCTTAAAACTATCCCTCCAGAATTTGGACAAATGTTCTAGGGATTCAAGGAAAAAATTTTCTTCCCTCAAATAGTCTTTTAGATGTCCAAACAAACTGTCCTAACTTGGAACTCATCCATTAGCAACAAAATCAACTTGAAAACACCATGCTACATACCTTTTAATACTTTTCTAGGTTTGTGCATCTATTGTAGGTTCTTGGCTTGGTTAGGGATTTTATTAGTCTACTGAAACCCTATCTTCCTTTTCCCAAAAATCATCCTCAAGTTGCATTCCTCCTCTTCCTACAATATCTTTTCATGCCCTGGCTTCTACAGATGCTTTTAGCCCTCTATAAGGCCTTTCTTTCCTCTTCAAGTATGAAGTTCAACGCTAAACCCTCCCTCTAGAAATCACAAAGAGTGTGGTATGATTTAAAAGAGATATACCACCCAAAAATTCACACAAATTTACCCACAAATTCCTTTAAATACTCAACCTACTCCTTTATTTTAATCTGCCCAAGAAATCACAAAAAAATTCACCAAAACAAGGTCTCCTTTTCTTATTTTCTAGGATTCAAATGTCTGTGGCATAATTAAGAGATGTCTTCCTTATGTTTCATTGCTCTTTGAATGGATAAGATCATAGCCTTTTTTAGCATCCCATCTAATCCTACAAGTTCAACCTATGCATAGACTACATCTCGACTTTTTTTTTTTACATCTTCTCAGTCTCCTCGGGAATTAATTCGCCTTTGGAGAAAGCTTGGATCTTCAAACCTTGCATTAAAAGGCCTTCAGATCTTATATTAACTCATATCATTGTATGGGTGTAGTATAGATAAGGTGTAGTGTCTTTCCATAGGCTCAGATATAAGTCACTTCTTTTGGATTAAATCGAATAATTTCTCCAGAAATTTGTATCTTCGTCATATCTTGGAGGAGGTGTCACGCATCAATGGTGTAACTTGTACTACTGTCATGTTATTCCCTCTTTGAATCATAAAACAACTTCATAGTTTGTATGACTTCGGATTGTTGTCACTCTTTCAAATATATCATTGTCTAAGAGGATATGGCTTTATGTCATATCTTAGAGTCTTAACTTAGATGAAGGGGAACTTGGATCATATAGTCATGCCTTCTTGTCATTACGAAAGATGTATTTCGCCTTGCAGTCAACAAATTGGATCCTAGAACTTTGTATTTATACAGTAGAGCCTCACATGATTGTATTTGCATATATTGTAACATGACTTTAGTGACATCACATACCTTACATATCTTCTAACTATCCTTCACGCTTCAGGATTTTGATCTTTCTCAGAATTCTTGTATCACGAAAATTCTGATCTTGTAATCCTCCTTCAAATTCAACCTTTCTTCATTCTTCTTGATTGTAGAAGAATAAAAGTTTTGATCTTCAAGAATAAACTTAAACAAAACTTCCTTATCATAGTATTTGGTGAAGGAAATTGTTGTAGAGGTATCAACTATGCCAATAATGGTGATATTCAAGCTTCTTGCTTTTACCGGCCTTAACTCTGATACCATGTTGGAAAATCAAGGTATTTATAGATTTATGTTAATTCTCCTTACTTAATAATTAGTTTTGATATTTGTTTCCATTTTATTATTTTGTTTTTACTTCTTCATCAAGCAATTATAAAAAAAAAAATTAAGGTCACAAAACACAAAGAACACAAGATATAGGCTCCATGCCAGGTCAAAACCTTGCAACTGGGGAAAACCTGAACAATCCACTTCTTATAGAATCATATGAAAAATAGATATCTAACCTAAGACTGAATACTCCCTTAAAGGTTCCATATCAGCCCTCCTCTCAAGTCAAAGTCAAATATGGTCAACTTCCTTGAATCTATTTTCTCAAGATATATTCAACCTTCCTCAAACTTCACTTCAACTACAAGAGTCTCAACATAGTTACCAACTTCAAGTCAACTCAGATTTTGGCCTTTGATGAAACTACAAGATGCTTCAGATTTTCTCGGCCCTGTCAAAGTCAAAGGATTACAGGAAACTCGCACGTGTGAAACATAAAGTACAAAACTTCAGTCTTCCTCATATTTCTGTCTTTTTCTTGTTCTTGAAAACTTGACTTGTCTTACTTTTAATTTGCTACATAGATCAAACTATTTCAATATTATTTTCTTCTCCTTAAAAGAGCTCAAGTAGGTGTCTATTAATAGTTGATCATGAGGCGTTAATTACCCATACATGATGAATTGACTGAGAGAGGGACGACTTGAACCTTTTGACTAGCTATAATTGACCAAAAAAAAAATTCCATCTTTTCAAATCTCAAATGCCATGACTCAAATATAAATTAATTTGAATTATTTTTACTTCAAAAGCATGAAGAACATGCTTGATAAAATAATAAAAACAAATTTATTAATTAATATGTCTCATTATGAAGACCGACACTAGTTACATTCTCCAACATTAGCCTGCAAAAAAATTATGTAAGTGGGAGTAGGAGCTTTCCAACAAGTTATAGCTTGCAAAATAGCAGAGAGGTTGGAACCTCCAAAAGTTGATGTAATAGAGGAAGTATGAGTATGATTTTCCATCACAACAACAAATTTGTGGTTTTATTCCTTTATGGGTTTCCATTTATATATGGTGTCCACATGTGATTTCTTTTATTTGTTGATTTTTATGTTGTGATTTACATGTTAAATATTGGTTATAAGTTAAATTTTTTGTTCATATGATGCTCTGATTATTAGTTAATAAGTTCAGATAAATATTTGAAGGAAAAGTAAACATAAATCTGATGTCCATGAATGTACTAAACTGATTCATCCCCACTCTCATTTTAGTAAAGTTTCCTACAACCTTCAAGGTGTTTATTGTTGACCCTCAACATTGTGGATTCCAACAATCCAAATAAACATGTCATGTATTTCCAACTATCATTATCAAAACATCAATAAATAGATAATGTTCCAACAACAAACTAATGGCAATTCTTGCAAAACCCTAATTATCCATGAAATAAATAAAGAATGAGGAAACCACAACTTGAACTAATGCCCTTCTTCCAAATTTCCTAAAATATATTCAATGAATTACTTGGGAGATAAATTATTATCTTTCACCTAGGCCTTTTAACAATGAGAATGGATCTCTTTTTATGGATTTCCCTTCCGACTAATTTGCATCAAAATATTATTAATAAAGATCGAGAAGATCGTTATCCACCTTTTCCTCCATTAAGATGATTCAACCCTTCATAAAATATTATTAGAAGGGTTTTAGATGAGGTATCAAGTCCACTTGCATTCTTCAAAAGCAAAAAAATGAAATTAGAGAATGCATTTATTATTCATTTGA
This sequence comes from Pinus taeda, assembly GCA_000404065.3. Classification (NCBI taxonomy): domain Eukaryota; kingdom Viridiplantae; phylum Streptophyta; class Pinopsida; order Pinales; family Pinaceae; genus Pinus; species Pinus taeda. The sequence goes on along the minus strand of APFE031157547.1, from coordinate 5,406 downwards.
AGGTTTGACCATGTCAATAATGCCACATGACATCTCCTCATGCAAGGATATCTTCAAATATGTAGAAAAAGCATCAAACTATGTGCCCTTAACCCTAAAGGACCTCAAAATGAAACTCTCCTCCAAATATGTTAAACAAATCTTGAACAATGCCTCCATCAAGCCAAGATCACCCCTTTACACCTCTATTCTTACCCAGGATGATGAGTATAATGATTCTTATGAAAGATAGAATAATGTATGATAGCTTCTAGGTGTCTCCTCGCAACTTATAATAATCACTTAGGCTCCCACTGATTTCGGCAACAAAAATGTGCAATGAAAATTTGAAATGAATTGTGCATTTTCCATGGAAAACACTAACTTGACGTAGGGGTTGCACTCTCTTGCAATGTGCAAGAGAACTACACAGTATCTATATTATGTACTTGCAAGGTGAATCAAATTGATTGTTGTTCGTGATGGAATGGGTCAAAAACTTCACATGCTACAAAGCGTCTTCAATCCCATTATGTTCCAAAAGACTTGGGAATGATTATCTAAGCAATCATTCCCATGAGTTTTTACAGATAAGGCATGAGTCCAAAGTGCCAAATAGCGTATAACATAAAAGTAATCTACTACTTACAAACATTGAGATTATTCTTCCTACCCCACTCTATAATAGGAAGATGTAATGATAAGTGAAATCAAACAACCAATGTAGCTGTCACATCTTCCCTTGTGTGTGGTACTAAACCAAAATAATGTTACATCAAAAATCCAACAAAATAATCTTGAGCATTGGTCACTTTGCAACAGAAATGTAGGGAAATCCTAATATAATATAAAATGGAGATCACACTAACATTAATGTGCAATGCTACATGAATGATCTATCTAATGTTTGATAGGGCTATTATATGCAACACCTTTGAAATAAGAATGAGACAACCCATTTTCATCCTAATATCTTACAAAAGTTTCATGCAAAGTCTAATCTAAATTCCCCAACAATATCTCTCTCATGTTACTAGAAAAATTCAATGATACAACTTTAAGAAACAAGGGATCAGTGGGTAGCTTCTAGAAAAAACTATAAGAATTAAACCTTTTTTTCGTAACATCAATCTACATTATCTGCCAAAGGTAAATACAAGCATTTTCATCAAGAGAGACTCATTGGCAACATTAAGATCTGGAAAGTTTGATGGAAGATGTCATATAGAGTATAGTTGAGCCAATTTGTCCATGAAAATTAGAGATCTACTCGATCCATTTTGGAAGAGAGATCATTTGATTATGTAGGAATACCCAAACGTATAAAAACAAAAAAATTCAAGATCCAAATTTTCTTGGAATGATGGCATATTGTTTCACTTCCAAATATTCAAAATGAAAAATTGATATGAAATTTTGAAACACATTACCATCATCCATATAAGTAGAAACACTACGTGAGTCTTCAAAAATGCCTCACCCATTATTGATTGCTCTCACCTCCACAAACAACTTGTGAATTCAAAATCTTGGAACAATGCTTTATTCCTCCATGAAGTCACCAAATGAGAGCATAGATATTCAAAAGGAATGTCTTATCACTTTACTCTAGCATATCTACTAAATTTGTATTGGATTTTGTCCTCGACAACAACAACGAGTTTTCGCCTCTCAGACCAACACATCAAATATATTCATGTCCTTTAACAAAATGCAACCCTAGGGGAACTTAGGAGGGTTTCCCACCATCACCTTGTGAATTCTTCCTCTAACTATAGGCCAATTCCTTTTCGACAAAAGGGGGAAGCCCTTGTAATAAAATGTTTTGGGTAGTTTTCATAAGATGGTGGTAGAATTTACCAAGAGTAGTGGTGATCCAATTGGGCTATGTAGTTTTGTTAGATTTATAACAATATAGATTGGATTTTATATAGAAGATAAAATAAAGCTTATGCCATAATTAGCCCAAAACAAATTTTCGAATATGCAGGAATAAAGTGTGAGTTGTTAAACAAGATGCATCAACACAACGATGAAATTAATAAAGAAATCAAGAACAACCTCTTCAAACAATAGAAATGTCAACAACAAGATCCTTCGATAATTAAAGATTACACAAAAACATAGGGAGCACTTTTGGCAACCTCAATCCTAGTCTCTTTTTTGTGACAAATTTGTGCTTCTACAAAGATCAAAGGGGGCTTATGTAGTTAAGGATAAAACCTCTCTTTAAAATTAGTTTTATTTCATCTAAGTATTAGGAACAAGAGGCTAGAATCTGAGGGGAAGAATAATATATCCAATTAAGATTATCAACAAAGGCAAAACCTAATAAAAGAGGTCCTTGATGAGTTATTATTTTACCAACTTTTGTTATCCTCTTTTCCTTATTTTTTAATCCCTTTTCATTTACTTGAAAGCTTATATTAGCTCATTTTAATGCTCATATGCAGGATCTAGGTGCAAAATATTTTCCATTACATTTCTTATTATTCATTGAATTATGATTAACATCGGGGAGCATTAGTTTATTATGTATTTACTTTTGAAGTAAAGGCTCATGCGTGGACAGGTTGTTCCAAGATATTACTTCAAGTTATTATGCTATGGGTCCACAAGCTACAAAGGTTGAAGAAAATTTGAAATGATGGTGTGGAGCATTTGTAGATCCATGTGTTGCAGAATTAGCATGCCACAAAAGAGGAAATCGACCACTACCAGATAGCCACTTGAGGAAGACAATAAAACATATATTTCATGGTTTTAATTATTGGAAGACAAATTTCTATGTGCCCATGTGCGCATATTCTTTTTTACTATAGATTGAAAGTACCCCATGTATATACCATGACTCTAGGTGGGCCAACACCATTAATAGATATTTTTGAACATATTTTGACCATGTTATTAAAACCCACAAGACTTATTTCCACATGAACTATTTATGAGTTGTAACCACCTGATAATATATTATTCTCAAGTATATCTATATTTCAATATTTGTTGTAATTACTTGAGAATATTGAAGTCCTTTAGCATGTTCTTTCTATCCTCCTTTATACTTATGACCTTGCCTCCATATTTAGATAATTTTATGTTGTAGGGATGCATGATACTTTGTTTTATCTTACCACATTCTCTCTGATTATGTGTTGGCCATCTTGCGTCTTGTACTTAATATTATCGGAGTGTCATTTAGTCTTAGACACCATTTTAGGGCTTCTTTGGAATGATTCCAAGTCCAAACAAATTAGGGAAAATAAACTTACCCTTGGGTTTGAGATTTAGGTTTTCAATTTTTGAGGATGATTAAGGAAAAAACAAACTCTCTATTCCTCAAATTTTACACATGGGCAAGTGAGAGGTCCATCATTATAAGTATTTCAATCAAATTACAATTAAAAAAACTTTTATTGAAAAAAAAAATTTCAATAATGAAATCATAAGATTTCACTTATATCTTATCTCAAGTTTTAGATGAGATAACTAATTTCAAGAAAAGAAGAAATAAAAATAAAAGCATAATTATAAAATTATATTCGTTATGAAATCTCCATCATTTTTATATAGTTTACTCCACATATTAATAAAAACTTATAAAAAATGTTTTTTTTCCTATTTATAATAAGTTTAGATGAAATAAACTTATCACAAGTTTAGATGAGTTGACTAATTTCAGAAAGGAAGAAATAAAAGTAAAAAGATAATTATAAAATTATATTGTTATGTAATCTCCATCATTATATATATATATGGTTTACTTCTCATATTAATAAAAAAATATAAAAATTATACCTTTGTAAAATTCCTAATATAGTTATATAATTATTTTCATTATGAAATCTCCATCATTTTAAATGGTTTATTTCGTCTATTAATTAAAACACTTATAAGGAAATGTTTTTTTTCCCTAGTGAGCAATATAGTAGGGTTTAGATAAACTAAAATCTTTAACTTTTCTAATTTCAAAAAAAAGAAATAAAAGTAAACATAATTATAAAGTTTTACTCATTATAAAATTCCAATAAATATATATAAAAATGTTTCTTTAATTGGAACAAATTTGACTCACTTAAGTGGGCCTCCCTGCCCTCTACTATATACCAGGGAAAGTTATTGGACCATAAAAATGATATTTCCATTAAAGACTACTATTTTCATGCAAAAAACTTTCCATTAAGTCTGGTTTACATGAAATTCCAGGAAAAACGAATAAAGAAATAGGTAAATAGCCTGCCAAGCCTATTTCGAATGCACCTAGTTGTTGTTGAATGAGATTGACATCGAGATCATACAGATACAGAAGCCATCGGCCATCGCAAACGAGCTAAAAAGAACTTAATTTTTTTTCCCTGCGAAGAATATAAAAATGCGCAGGCAGATGAGCTTGAGCATTGATCGAAATCTCTGGCGGTGTGGGCATAACCATTGCTGTTTGAAGTCTTCATTGATACACAGCAATGCCGCCACGTTGATCCAAGGGGCTACGTAAATGTATGGGCTGACCATCCCTTGTCACTCCCACCATCGGCCGATAAAATAAAACGTAGTTATGACTCCACAGTGTTATCCCACATTGTTAAAAAGATATATTTCGTACGACTTTATAAACAATAACGTCCACAAACAAATCCGTCCGTTTTAGCCTATCTAATCCGATGGTTAACTGTCTTGACATCTGTTATTTTCCTGTTAATGAAAATTCGGCCTGTCTGTCGCTCGCTCAACACATGCAGAATCCTCGGGTTTCTAATTCCACGTGTCGCCCTCTAAATGATACTGGTCAGATTTGGGCCAATCTTGGGCCCACTCAAAGTGTGCAAAGTGGCAAACATCCAATAGTAAGATTTAGGCCCACTCAAAGTGTGCAAAGTGGCAAACATCCAATAGTAAGATTTAGGCCATCCATCGTGCGCCAATTGGCAGCCATTCAATGCCCGTGCGCCAAGTGGCAGCCATTCAATGGTCGGCTCTGGGCTACTCACAGCGTGCCAAGTGGCAGCCATCCAATGGCCAGATCTGGGCTACTCACAGCGTGCCAAGTGGCAGCCATCCAATGGCCAGATCTGGGCCACTCACAGCGCGCCATGTGGCAGCCATCCAATGGCCGGATCTGGACGAACCATGACGCGCCATGTGGCAGCCATCCAATGGCCGGATCTGGACGAACCATGACGCGCCATGTGGCAGCCATCCAATAGCCGGATCTGGACGAACCATGACGCGCCATGTGGCAGCCATCCAATGGACGGATCTGGACGAACCTCGATGCGCCATGTGGCAGCCATCCAATGGTCGGATCTGGACGAACCTCGATGCGCCATGTGGCAGCCATCCAATGGTCGGATCTGGACGAACCTCGATGCGCCATGTGGCAGCCATCCAATGGCCAGATCTGGACGAACCTCGATGCGCCATGTGGCAGCC
>APFE031157544.1:1616-17231 GCA_000404065.3 Pinus taeda | reverse complement strand
TAAAATTCAAAGGACCTTCAGGTAATGAGAGATGTGATGATTTGCATTGAGGATGTACTAGAAGCAATAAATTCACGAGAAGATCAATGTGAAGTGATATTTGTACAAGGATTCAACTAGCATATTTGGATTTAATTCAACCCAACATAAAAACTAGAAAATTCCTAGTAAGATTCAATTTATAAAATTCAACATTATAATTTACTAGTATGTTTCGGGTGTATTTTTTAATGTGAGAGGAGAACCAGACTCCCCCTGAAAAGTAACAGTATTGATGTCAATTGTGTTATATCTTCCATCATCTTTGGTTACGATGTGAATTTGAAGGTCCGTATCCTCCAAGTCACAAAATAATTATTTGTTGTTGGTCATATGGAATGCGGCTCCACTATCCAAATACCACACACTAGCCATCACCAATCTCACCATGCAAGCAATGAGGATGAAATCAAACTCGAATTTTGAAGTAAGAGCTTGACCTGTTTCTCTTGCCGGCCTCCTTGTAAGTACACTTTTTGGCATAATGTCCCAGCTCGTGACAGTGAAAACATTTAATCTTCGACAAGTCCATCTTCTTATCGCCTCGACTGGAATATGATTTGGAATGGGATGAATTACATTTCCCTTTGTTTTCCTTTCCAAATAAGGCATAATTCTCCTCATCGTCATGCTTGGATGAGGTTCCATCTTTGGTGTTCCAGTGAATCTCTTCTTGCACCATGTTGGACCACAAACACTCCCACTCTGGTAGTTTCTCCCTCCCATTTACCAAATCTTGGTAGTTGTGCCAGTTTTTAAGAAGGCCTAGAAGTGCTAAGCTAACCAAATCATCTTCAGGAACTATAACACCAACACTTCCAAGCTCATCCTAACATTGGGTGAACTTGGTCAAATACTTTGGTATTGTCGCCCTACTCCATCTTGATTTTTCTGAGCTTGTCCTTCAGTGCCAACTTCTTATGATCACTTTTGTTTTGAAACATGTCTATCAAGGCCTTCCACATTGCATATGGAGTCTCCTTACTATGGAGGTTTGAGATAATATGATCTTGAACTCCTTGTAGGATAATCCTTCTTGCCTTTGCAACACATTTTCTCCACTTTATCAGGTCTTGAGCATCAGTTTGCCTAGGAATATCAATGTCTATGAGTTCCTTCATCTTGTTTTCTTCCAACATTACCTCCATCCTATCCATCCAAATAATATAGTTTGAACAAACCTTAATGTCATATTTGAGTTTTAATCCATATAATGACATCTTGTTGACTATAAAGAATGATACTGAAAATTCGATTTCACCTACAAAAGACAAACTCGTATTCTCCTCTTCTAGAGTTATTTATGCTTCAATACCATGTAGAAATTCCTTGTATATTCAAATTGCTAATTGTAATTTACTAAAATAATAGACTTGAATCTACTCTACTCATCACCGGAAACAATTAAACGATCATGAAATCTTGAAGCATACAAGAGAAAAAATTCAATCAACACATTACACAACTATTTCCTGGGGATAGCCACAACTAAAAACCCTTTCTATCTATATATTTCATTAGTAAGAAAATATGAGAAGATTACAATGATTTTCTCAATCTCGAGCAACCTCTACACTATCACTATTTGTTTCACGGCTTCCTAGACAATACTAGGCCAATACTTAACCAATTTCTCACTTGTCCAAACCCCTATTTCCTTGCATTATTTCCTTGGGAATTACCGCCTATTAATTAGGGAAATTCCTCAATTGGAATTGTGCAATCCTCATAGGCCTTCCTATGAATACATGCACCACCTATAAAATTTTGATGATTACACAACTAATAGTACATTGTCCCTAAACTCCAATCTCAACTCAGTATCTCTTAGATCTGACATGAATGAGTTAATTATGAGTGAAACATCAGTTAATTAGTCGAACACATGAAGAAACACCCCATTTTCTGACCTCCTATTAGTTCCTCCATCAGTTGGAACTAGCTTAACTCACTTTAACTCAGTTAAATTAAATTAATTAATTACAACTCAAAATAAACTCAACCAGGGCTCCTATAAAGTAGGATACGCTCTACATAACTCAATTTAGACCCTCAACTCAAATTAACTAATCCAACTAAGTCAAATTAACTTAGTTAACAAGCTTTCATATGATATGGAATTACAATTTTATTCCTAATTTAATTCAAGGACAAAATTAAATTAGGATTTTCTTGTTGCATTTTCAACAAAGATGCTTATAATTAGGAATCTCCTAGATGAATGATTTACAGGTCCACATATATATAATAAAAAATATTAGCCTTAGTTAGGTAGTTGGTTAGAACTTTGAGCACGTTTCTAGTAAAACTATATTGACGTTTTGTTGGTTGTTTTCTACTATGAGATGGAAGTAATATTGACTTTAAAGGGAACTAGTGGCAAGAGTTTACATGAAGAACTCTACAACTTGACTTAAGGATACATCAATTGATCTAGAAATGATAAAATATACCATTGATGTTAAAGACATGTTATGGGCTCCTAGAAGGATACTTAACAAATTCCTATTCACCATAGAGGTAGATGATGCAATGATTGGTATAGTCAATTATGAAGCAGAATGTTTGATGGACTAATTGATGACATGTTTGATTCAAGACTAAGTGAAGGCTGGTATAGAACCAAGAAGCACGAAGCAATTTATGATTTAGGAAGAAGTCATGAAGCAACTATATGTCTCCATTGATGAAGTAGATAGTTGATGCATTGATGATGTTTCCTTCTATAAAGAAGGATGGTTATGACAAGGTTAGGCTTGTGGTCGTTTCTCCCTATTTGAGAGGGGGAGGATCTCCTCCCTGGTTCAGAGGGACTAAGGGTGGAAACCTTGTTCTACACATGTCATGTACTATGTCCAGGAATAATAGTCATAAGCCTAGTAAAGGCATTAGCATCAAGAATGGTGGATTGGGTAAGCATCAGGGATGTACATTCTTCAGTCATGTATTGTGATAAATTAGGATTAACATCATAATTTGCATACATGGACTTGGAAAATAATGGTTCAAAGGATTTAATTTTCCTTGGATTAGGAAATGGTCCTATGAGATCATACCTTAGGAACACTCAGGTGGGGTATGTCCTTAGAGGTTGTGGTGTCCAAATTTTTACCTCCCAATATTGTGCTCTGATCTAAGGGAGAGATAGAGCTTGTTATTCAAGGCCTTGCTATTTTTAACAATGTCATCTATGATGATGTAATTCATCATTGATGCTTACCAATTTGAATCCTTTATTATATGAATATTTCAACTTAAGAGTATCCCGTTGTGTCATTATGGATACCTCCCTAGTTAAGAGGGAGTTTTGAAAAATGTAACTAGTGTCGGTATTCATAATATAATTCAAATGTACCATTGATGTATTCATTATATTATTTATTATTTATTCAAAGCATGTTCTTCATGCTTATAGTGTTAGTTGAGTCTAAAAGGTAATTTATTGATTGAAAAGAATTGTAATTGAGTCAAGTCCCATTTGGACTTCTTGTAAGGAAAGAGGAAATTATTTTTATTTTGAGTCAAAAAGTCAAAATATCATCCACAAGACCAAGTCAGCCCTCCTTGGCTAAGTCATCCTTAGAGGAATCTATTCAACCCTCCTAAAAATGTATATATAGATGTCAACTCGACCACTTTGGACACCAATCACTCACTCATCATACTCATTGTTTTCTATGCAAGAACAGAAATAAAAATCGGGGAAAGTCAAAGGAAAGGGAGCGAAGTCAAAAGAGAGAAAACAATTTATTTCTGCACTAAATATGTTCACATGTGCAAAGTTTTTGTGATTTTTGAGAGGCTATTACAAGGTTGAAATTTCACCTTCATTGTAGGAAGGATTTCTTTTGTGATTTGACCAAATATTCAAAGATTTGACCAGTGTTGACTTTGACTTGGTTGGAGGTGACATGGAGGAGGCTTATGATCGACCTTAACATTGGTAACCTAAAGTGCTCGACTATCAAAGCCTCGATAGGGTTGTTGCCTAAGGAAGATCATTATCAACATGATAGAAATGCAATCTACACCAATAATAATTATCATCTAGTCCTAGAGGAAGGAGGTTCTATAAATGTTGGTAAGAAATATGAACCCCATATGATTAATAAAGGATGTGACAATGATGAAATTGTTGGAACAAGACAACCCAAGGTTGAAAAATCATGTCTAAAATAAAAAATTCCTTCAATAGTAACATATATTTGTACTCTTGACACAGAATTGAATTATAAACAAGTGAATGGAAACAATGACTATTGCATGGTGACATCTCCAACTAGCATGTTGTTTATTGGGCTAAAATAATAGAAGAAGGGTGATATTTTTCTAACTATGGAAACTATAAGAATTAAAGGAAGTTATTTATTCTTGATAATTGAAGAAAATACGGACCAAAAAATGAATAATCAATTGTTTGGGGACAAACAATGTTGGGAACGACATGAGGGGGGGATGTAATGTCCCTTATGGATTAATTTCCCACTGGAGGTCGAAATAGCCTATCCAACTCCATATGTTATAGTCTTGATTAAAGGGGAAAAACCAATTTTCCAAATGTTTGGGAAAACATTGGGTGAATTTTGGGTCGGCTGGGGAAAAAAGGCCTAAACAGGGGGTTTCATTGCAACCCCTCACATTTAAGAAACCCTATGAGGGAATTTATAAATAGAGGAGAGTTAGAATAATTATGGAATGATCAATTTGGATTGGAATATCTCTTATTTTCTTGAGCCTGAGGCTCTAATGGTTTGAAGACCCCTTTTCCTTGTCTAGTTTCAGTGGTGAAAGATTCCACCCTAGCTAGTATTTTCTAATTTCCCTGATGAAAGATTCCACCCTAGTCAGACATCTTTCTTTGACTAACTATTTGATCTAGCACATTGAGATGTGGTACTTTGCACAATAATTTGTTTGGTCAAAATAATACGGTGGAATTCATTTTTGGGGGCACAAAAATTCAAGTTGCAGGGTCACAGCCACAAGATCACAGAGCAACAAACCAGTCTGGTTGTAAGGTCGCAAGCTAGTCGGGATGCAAGGCTGCAAACCAGTCGGTCCATACGGCCACAAACTAGACAGGTCATAAGGCCATATACTAGTTGGGTTGCAAACCAACCTAACCACAACACACAAACTAGTATGGTCGTAGGGCTTGAGGAGAGACAAACCAAAGCATTTCATAAAGCAAAGGCTTTTATTGGTTAAGAAAAAGTCTGAGTTGCATGACAGTGAGGTTGTTTTTTGGTATATTTCAGCTTTACCTATTGTTGGGTAGTATATTATCATATTCAAACCCTATTTATGGCAGCGAGACAGGAGCACATTCGTTGAAGGAACAAGGGCTTGAACCTCTATATAGTGAAGTAAGACCCTCCCTAAGAAACAAGCACTATCATAGTTGGATAAGGAAATTACAGTGAAAAACATTTTTTAGGGCACATAGATTTGAGCTGCAAGTCCACAGGCATAAGGACGCAAAGCACCAAAACAATCACATCGCAAGGTTGCAAACTAGCCAGGTGGGAAGGCCACAAACCAGTTGTGCCACAAGGCCACATACCAGTCAGGACGCAATACCATAGTCTAGTTGGTCCAAAGACCAACCTAACAACAATGCATAGAGTAGTCCAGCCGTAGGGCTTGAGGAGAGGCAAAATGAAGCATTTCAAACAATGTAGCCTTTTCTTGGTCAAGAAAAATTCTAAGTTGCAGGACAGTGAGGTTGTTTCATGGTATTTTTTAGTTGTACATGTTGTTGGGCAGCATGTTATGATATTCAAACCCTAATTATGGTAGTGAATCATATGACAAGAGCATGTTCATTGAAGGAACAAGGGTTTGAACCTTTACACAGTGAAGTCGAACCCTCCCTAAACAAAAAACATTATCATAGATGCATCAGGAAATTAGACAATGAGTTAAAATTAATGTAGTGGCAATAAATTGAATAGTGTTATGATTATATTTGGATTAGTGGTAAATGCATTGATTAACTGAATATTGGTATCACAAAACTGGCAGATTGTTGCCTCTTGGGCAGTGAGCCCTAATTCATCATGCATTAAGAACTCATATTATTACAAGAGATATTTGTTCATTTTGGATGTATTTATGTTACTCATTGATGCTTATTGTTAAATGAATAAATTTTCACTCTTGGCATATAATATTTTTAATTGATTGTAGAAACCCTAGCCAACATAGAACCCTAAGGGTAACATTACCCTAGGACATTATAGGTCCACCTCCTTGTGTCTGTTATAATGCATCAGGATCTCAGAGATAAGCATGAATTTCATTTCATTAATAAGATACACATATAAATATAATGTTCATGTGACATTTGGATACATCTTGCAAGCCCCCTTGAACTCCCAATGACAATTCATATTCGCCCTAACAAATTAGTTAGTTGTCCTTCCCCACTTAATATGAAAATGTTCTTTTAAATCCAAGCAGAAAGATAATGACAATTTCCAATCAATAAATTTTCTCTCTAAATATGGCAGCTTTGAAATGACCATAAACCCAGTGGCTAGCAGAAGCCAAAGTCTTTTACTAAATGGTGGTTTAAGGTTGACTGCCAACTCTAGAACTTGACTCTAAGGCTCAATGGTTCTTGGAACATTTTCAAATTTTGCTAGAATTTGATGTCTACTTCTGATTGGAAGTGCTCACAAATGAAATTTGAAGATGACCGCAAAATGATCATGGTCTTAAGATGGTCACAAACTACAGGAACTTGGTTCTAAGCATTAGCAATTCATTTCCCAATTTAGTCGGAAGTTGATGTCTTCTACATATTGGAAGTGCCCACAGATCATAAATTGCATATCACCACAATTTGATGTCTAGTATAACCCATAGGTCTTCTACTAAATAGTAGTTTCAAGAAGACCACACACCACACTTATGGCTCTAAATATGGTATTATCTCTAACTCTATGTTTGGCTACGACTACAACTTCTAATTCTTGTTGTGGTTCAAGTTGGATTCTACATGAATGATTGATAGGACTTGGAAATTTGAAGTCTTATAGTCAATAATCGATAGTACCCCCCTTTCGAAAACCACATCACCATGTAGATCCTTGAATTCTATAAAGAAAATTGTGCTCCTTACAAGTATATGTAAAACCAATCCAATATTGGTCTTTATGATGTCAATATTAAAATACCCCATGGATCCTAAAGCATATCCTCCTCCATAAAAAGTGGCATGCACATATGTCCATAGTCCATTGTGATTGTGAGGAGAAACCAACTTATTAGTGAATATTATTACGGGTGCTACTTAAACAAATTGTGATTTCGACATTGATAGACTTTGCATCCTGTAAACAATGTCACTACAAAATGAAGAGTTTCATTACATCAAAATGAAATAAGATTTGTGATCATGTTCGGAAAGGCAATTTCTATTTATAATGAAAGAACATGGTATGCATTCAATGGTTTGGCATGTCAAGGCGAGCTTTGGAGATTTGAAAATTTTGACAACTATTGGGATCACGATCCATCGCCCACAATATAAAGCTTAAAGCACAAGTAATCAGCATGTTTACCAAGTAGAACTCCACATAAAACCACTTGAAGGATGAAGCAATTAATCTTAGAATAATTTCAATCCCTTGAGAAAAAAACCCCTAACATAAAATGGTCTGTAGAAAATGGAAAAATCCCAATGGTATTCAAGTAAAATATGCCTATGTTTTTTGTTTTAGATGCGTACAATGCATATGGTGTAAATTAACAAAATCAAAATCCTTATTTAAATTCTCAACATTGTTAGGACACTCCAAATTTGCATTTATCTCCTCTAAAGGTAGCAGCGAGTCCAAGAAACTTTAATAATTACAAAGAATCTCAAAAACAACACTTGGAAGAAAATACTTGTGAAATAGCTATGAATACCACCCACAAGAAACTACTCAATTGGATTATCAACTAGTTGGGTTGACAATCCAATACACTCCATGTGGATGATGGTATCCTTTCCCATTAGATATTTTTTCCACCTTTTGATAGCTTGTACCAAAACATAGAGTTCCTTGTTGTAGGTCTGGTACTTGGGAATTACTCGATTGAATACTTTGAAATGGAAGCATACAAACCTTCCTACTTGCTTCAAGACTGCTCCAATGGAATACCCACTCACATCTACCTTCACTTTGAAGGGATGCTACAAATTTCATAACATGAGATTTTATTCTTAGCTGATTTTTCTTTTTGACTCATTAGAATCCTTCTTCTAACCATTCCCCCACTCGACACTCTTCCACTCATTGTTATGGCATGGAGTGGTGCAACTAATACTAAAAATGAAGCTATGAATTTCCTTCGATATTATGTTGTCCCAACCAAACTGCTGACCTCAGAGACATTTGTAGGAATCATCCACTTCATGATGGCCTCCATCTTCACAAGATCTATCTAAAGCTCCCCTACACTAATCACATAACCTAAATACATCAAATATTGTTGTGGAAATTCACATTTCTTGAATTTTGTCAATAGTTGGTGCTTCTTCAAAGTCTCTAGCACCCACATCAAGTGAGAGATATGCTCCTCCCATGTAGAACTATAAACCAATATATCATCCAAATGAACAATAACATGACTCTAAATAAAGGTGCACTACATCATTCATTATTCTCAAAAGCATAGTTGTTGCATTGCATAGACCAAATGGAATGACTAACCACTCATACAAGCCTTGCTTGGTGTTGGCTTCAACAGCTTAGACCCAAGTTTAGAGTTAGCTACACTAACCAACAAAACCCTATATCACGGGCCCTTTCGGCAACGATTTGCTTGTGCAGACTGCAGTTTCAACCAAGGTGATAATGGGGGATGCTAGAACTAGGTTTCTACATCCAAAGGGACTATGTAAATTGGCTATAAGTTTCTTAACATTTTAGGGCTTAATCCGAACTTCTTAAGTCACTATCTATATTCTTACATTCGTAAAGCATTTCTCTACTTAACAGATTAGCGAACTGTGCAAAACTATTCTAACATGTATTATTCAGCATATAAAATAGTATATGAGCCTTTGCGATACAATTACAGAAGAAATATATAAAATGAACCCAAAACAAGCTAAAACACATAAATTATGTGAACCTCTAGAAATACATATATTTAAGTTCAAATTTCTTCTTTATTGGTCAATTCATCTCAAAATACAATCTTTCTGACCCTGCACACACAGTTACAGGGGCTTGCACACTCAGCTGCAGGGTCCTGCACACTCAGCTACAAACTTACCAAGGTCTCCATGCACATAATTGTAGGATCATTCCCCTACACCTGACTACAAAAAGATCTTACAAAAATAGACTCAAAAGTGTTTCGTCAATTCAATACATCCCTAGATTTGCTAAACATCCCTTTATATATGTATTTACCCTTATAATAACATGGTCTACAAAAAATGGGAAAAGTTCAAAATCCTCTAGATAATCCCATACATTTACAAAAGAAGGGGCTTTGACCTGCCCTAAATCTCCTTTGACTCTTATAACCTTGTGCTAATCGTGCTCTACTCAAAATGGAAGTCTTTTCATGACTCACACTAAATTAGATCTGGGGAGCCCCTACCAAATAGGCCCCCAATAAAAAGATGTGACTCGTCCTCATGTCACTCAGTTGGTATGTCATCGATCTTGTTTTCAGACATTTGTATGAAATCTATAATGGATGAAGTATTGCTTTGCATTACTCCGCAACTTGGTGAACTTCGTCTATGAGATTCTCTGTAGTCGTCCCTTCTGCTGCAAGGATGATTGTCCTCTGGATTCACTGCATGCTCTTCAGTTTTCTCTCTACTTCTCGGGATAGATGATGGGCCTCATCTGTCCAAAGCTACGCCCACATAGAGATGATTTTTTCCTTTCTTCGTAGCTCATTGATCTATCCCTATAGAAGTGTTCCTTCCTGGAGATGGACAAACTGTTGCACAGGTGCTAAGGTCCACAACGTGGCTTTAAGCTCGTCAAACTGCAATTTTTTGTCTCTGATCTCTACTTCAATCTTCTATACATGTAGGTCCTCCTGAAGCAAGGCCCACACTTCCATTGTATCTTCAAAAAGTTGACTACATTCCTTGACTACAGTCTTGATATGAACTTTAGCAGTTTTGATGGTAGCTTCACGCTCCTCGCAAACTTCTAGTGTCGTTGTAGGTTGTAACTTCATCTAAAGCTTTGTGATCTGCATATGTAGTTCAAAGCAAACATTACCCACCTCTTCCTTTGATTCTCTAACTGCTACTACCATTTTCTAAATATTTTCTACTAAATCTACCTCAACTGGGATCTAGAGCTCTGGAAGCTCATTGCATGCTTTGGTTATGGCCTATTCCAGCTACTGGATGCACGTAGCTACCTCCTTGCGATCTTGCATCACATTATTATTTTCATTGAACATCTGTTGATTTTTGAGTTTGACTTCATTGATGATCAACAGGGCTCACTTCTCCTGCATCTTGAGCTCATCTCTGACACCTTGATGAAGCTTAGGCAATGTCTGAAGGGGCAGCACCGTAAGTTTTAAGCTCGGATTCTTTAATTTATGTGTGTTCTTACTTTCCTTTGCAACCTCGACATGTAATGATCCGTTTGGTAAATGGATTGCTCGGAGGTCTACAATAAGCTCAACTGTCAAAGACACTGTGCTCGCTTGAACCACGCTCACGTGAATCATGCTCGAGTGAACCTGCAAATTTTTAAGGCCCTGCTAAAACTTTTGTCAATACTGCCCTATATTGATCCTCTATGTTCCCACACATCTCTTCCATCATAGTGTAGATGGTGTCACCAATTTCATCAAGGCCCCCCTCTGTGAGGACCAAAGCTTCGACACTGGTGGATTTATTTGACTTTTGCTACATGGCCGCTGATGCTGTAGCAATGGGACTAGTTCTTGGTAACCTAGGTGTAGTAGTATGCACTGTCTGTGAGGCAATCATAATGGATTCTAGCCTTGACTCAAAACCTCTTGCTCAAGCTTCTTCCAACTCCAATCAAACATGCAACAGACTGCTCAACTCACGCTCAGGTGCAAAATCACACAGTGAATGGTCAACAAAAAAAGTGTCTGAATGTGGATCAAGATGCCATATTTATAGCCTTTTTCAAATTCAAAACACTAAATTGCCTCCAGATCTTCCTCATAAATGCAGATTTGGTGGAAATTTTCCCAGATATGCATCTTAAATGTGTTTCCCCTGCTCCTTTTAACAGTAATTTGATATATAATGGAAATGGTTTTAATGGAAGTTACAAGGTCAACAATACATATTGAATATTAAGCTGAAGCTTTATTGTCAACGACCTCATTATAATTGTAAAAGCATTGAAATAATTATTTGATATATATTGCAATGGTCACGCGATATTGCAATAGTAGCAATGTTGATATTTGGAGCAACGTTTGGAGTACTGTTGAGGAGCAGCTTACTACATGTGGCAACGTATATTATATTAATGTTATTTTTTTTCTTATTATGGCTCCCATCAAACCATGTGCAAGAAATAAATACCATTGACACCATTAAGCTTAAAATGACACCAAAAACAATGTAGAAAAGTTATCATTGTAAGGATGAATATTCCCATTCAAATTGGTTTTGACCCAAAAGCTTTACCATCATATTTGTGACTTGTGAGCCCCGAGCCCTATCATAATATTCAGATTAGCCACATAAGAATAGGTTTGGACAATGGAGTTTTGCAATATTCCAGTAGTGAAGGATAATTATTAGGATTGTGGAAAGAAGCAACAAAATTCAATAAAGGTACCACCAACTTTATATAGTACTTATAATGTCATATATATGGTAATGACAACTCTTCATGAGTGTAGTTTTGTTGGTAGCCATGACAACTCATCCTCGTTTTTTCATAGTAGTGAATGTGTTAGTGTCAAAGCCTAATGATTGGCATTAGCAAGATATCAAATCAAGTTTACAAATAATTGAAATTTCACTGACTACTACGACAAACAAAAGTATGATCTTTCGATACCACAAAATGTTCTTTGACCAAATTGGAGTAAGATGTTGCGTCATCATTATCATCCATAGCAGTGCAATCCAATATGCATAAATCAAAGTTGAATTTTTTCCAAATCTATGGAGGACCAACTAAGGATTGCCTCCCAGAAGGTGATGAAAAATTTAGAGTTGTGTGCAGGCTTTACAAAAATGTTTTCTATGAGAATGTTAAAATCGTTGTTGGTTTCCTAGTCAAGTATAATAATAAGGTGTTTCTTTGCAAGTGGAAGATGCAACCATCTTATGGTCTTTTTATTTCCAACGGTTTTGTTCATGGAGAGAGTGAGAATGATGGAGAAGATCAAGAAGTAGACCAAGTTGTAGAACAAACATCCAATGCAGTTGTTTTCTGAGCTCTCTAATGCCTCCTGATTTTCATTTTATTTATTGCTCACAATCCATATCAAAGCATGTATTTGCTTCAAGATATTATATTTTTTCATATTATTGTTGATGTGTGAAGATGGCAGGAACTTTACTTGATGCTAGGTGATCAATTTTTGTTGAAATAATATATTTTCAAGGGTAAATAAAAGGACATATATGTGGATGCTGACAACGAAGAACTGAATTCCAAATTGAGAAATTTTTGAGGTTGTGGATTCTCTTTTGCAATGGATGTTATTTCTCAAATACTTTCTAGTGGTAAGAAGCAATTGATTATATTGTATGAAGAACTCATTATAATGACATGTTTCACATGGTTCTAAGATGCACATGATGTTGGTGGTACTGAGATGCACATGTTGTTGGTGGTATTGGGATGCACATTATTGTTTTCCTATTTTTCTTTGATCTGGGAGAGGGTTTGGCTAGTACATCAGTTGTAACAAGTGTATGGAATCATCCAAAGGAAAGTTGTATGAACACATACTCTATTGATATCATAGATATAGTTTGAAATAATTGATGACTGTTAAATGTTTTTCTTTCTCTTCACTTTCTTGCTTGGACATGTTCATTTCTTCAATATACAAAAAGGAATAAAGAGAGTACTTGTCTAGATAATCTAAAATATCCCATTATTGGAGGGATATAATCATGTCAAATCAGAGATGTATAATGCATTAGAAGTGAAAAATAGATTATGTCAAGTGTCTTTATGGGTAAGATTTATTTCAAATAGAGGACTAAATGATACTTATTTTGTCTAGAGGGGATTGCCTAAACCTTTTGAAGTTGAACCATGTAATCTAATAATAGCTTATTGCAAATTTGATGATGATTGGATAAATTTTTACAATTACTAGATATCCCTTGTTTTTTTCATTGTAATATAGACCTCCTTGTCATTGATGTTAAAGAGGGAGGTATTTAGAGGTAAGGAGAAATGCTTCTCAGGAAGAAAGGGGGAGGATCAAAGTATTTCCATCAATGCAGAAAGGGAGATATTGTTGGAATTGTTGTCATTGATGGAAAAGGAATAAAAAGAGCAGTAAGAGAGGTATGAATGTTGATGCTTGTTATAGCTTGATGCACTATGGTTATGTGATATGCATTGTGAATTAGAGATACAAGGCAAGGAATTGATGTATGCACAAATGATGGTGTGATGCTTGTGAGCGGGAAAGTAGAACAAAGAAAGTTTTAGAGAGGTGCATGGAAAGGAAATATGATCCATTGAGTTATGATTATGTTGAAGTTATGTTTTGAAGGATATTTTTATTGCTTGCATATGCCTTTTGTTGCTATGTTCTATATTTTTTATCACTGTCATGCTTGATGGCAAGGTATGTTGCTTGATGATTTTTCTGTTAGAAGTATGTGAGGAGGTATGAGTAGCAAGGAATGCTTCATATGTCATGTTTCAAGGGTAAAGGAGCAATACAATTAATTATGCAAAACTGAACAGGTATTGGTGATGCAAAGCTTGTGTTAATCCAATTATTGTTATGCTTTGGAGGTGAAGGAGAACAATGTGTTATAGAATACTTTCATATGTTGTTATTGCATGTTGAATTGTTTTCATATTGATGATATTGCATATATTGTTATGGAAAAGTAGAAACAAAGGAGGATGGAAAAGGGAGTCATTGGTGACATGGTTGGTTTAGAGTTCCTTGTTGGTTATGTATACTTTCCAGTTACTAGTGACATGATGCAAGGTAGACAAATGATGCAAAGAAAGTCAGTGATATAAGGCAAATACAAAGGCAAAGGCATGAATAATGTTTTTATGCTTGTGATGTGTTATAACTACTTATGTATTGAGAATGTATGTTGCAAAGGATATTGTTGATCTAATCATTACAAGTGGCTAAAACTAATAGTTGGTGAAGCATTTATTTATTTTAATATTAAAATTTTTAAAAGGTGTGAAACAAATAAGTGGAATGCCAAGATACATGTACTTTGACTTCATATTCATGTTTGGAATACCAACAACCATGAAACCCTAATTATAAAAGTGTATGAGGTTGTAAGGCTAGATGGTTAGAGAGTTGGAGAATGTGAGAGTTGTTTGAGATGTTGTTGATTTAGTTATCTAGCACATATATAGATCTTATGTGAATAATATTTGAGAGAAGAAGAACCAGAGACAGAGATTGAGGTATGCATAGTTATAGACCAAGTAAACCAACACTATATTTCTTGTATGTATCAGGGGAATGTAGTCTCCTTTCAAGTTGTATCTTGATATATAACAGGTTGGATCCTATTGAGGTAGGAGCCTCCTGTAGGTTGTAGCTTGTGTAGATTTTCCAGTAGATTCCACAGCTCATGTAATTTCCTAAAACACAAGAGAAGAATCTACTCTACTCTCAAACAATGGAAACCAATATATCGATGAAAAAAATAATCAACAAGAGGAAGATAATCAATGGCACATAAAAAAATAATTTCTCTAGGGAAGCCACTACTTAAAACCTCAACTATCTATTGCATTAATCAGAAATCTGAGTGAAAATACAAAAGCTTGTTCTCACTATAAAAATTCCTACACAAGTATGATCAACTCTCTTCCTAACAAGCGCGCTCTAGCCAATACTTAGCCAATTATACTACCTGCTAAGCCCCTATTTACTTGTGCAATTCCTGTGAGGATTAGGCCATATTTAATTGGGAAATCCTTCCTCCATAACTATGCAATCCAAAACTAGGTCATTCTCTGATTGCATGCATGACTTGTATAACTTGGATCATCAGACAATTGATAGTATAATTTCCTTGCACTCTAGTCTCAAACGGGTCTTTGTCTGAACTGACATGCATAATTTTCTCATGAGGGAATCCTCAGTTAGCTGGAGTAGCACTGAGGATGCACTAGTGCACCAACTCACTACTAAACCTCTACTAGTTCCTCTAAGAGTTAGAGCTCGTTTAACTGTATATAACTCAATCAAGCTGTGTTATCTAATTAAAAATCAAATAAACTCATCGTGGACCCCTAAAATTTAGGGAGAACATATACATGACTACAGAAAGACTTCCAACTTGAAATTCCTAAGCTAATTAAGTCAATTAAACTTAATTAACTATTTACAAGTTGCTATGAGAATAGAATTCGATTTTAA
>APFE031157538.1:4091-21399 GCA_000404065.3 Pinus taeda | reverse complement strand
TCCTTGACAAGTTATGCACATAGGTAGCCCTGACATATGGCTCATAGTATACTAGGTCCAGCCACTTGCACTTCGGCCACACCTCACCCACATTGGGTATCCCAGTAGCCTCTGTGATAGCCTCTGGAGAAAATGCAAAATTCACCCTTGCAAGGGTGACCTGCCTGTCATGGAGATGTAGGAAAAACAACCGGGCCAACTCTCTGTGATGCTGAATGTGTGACAGCCTCTCACAAAACTGATAACAAGCCATGTGCTGAAAACAAGATACTGCAAATGGGCAAGCTTGCAACTCAGTCAATGATGTGGGCTCTACCTTCTTGTGTTGACCACTCTTGCCTCCCCTACGAGGCCTCCGCTGTGTCTCAATCTTAGTAGATGATGATCGGTCATCACCTTGCTCATTAGTCTCAGTAGTTGACATGGTCTTATTGAGCAAAGTGGAATAAACAAGTCAAAATGACCGCTGCCCTGCCTGCAAAATGCTGTGAAGTATGCTGTTTTCAAGGGGAAACATCATGAGGGATATGTTAGGGGAGGGAATTTACATATGAAAAGGGAAAAATATATATATAAGCAGGGAATTCTGAAGGAAAACATCACATAATGCTAAATATGTCATTCCATCTTTCAACATTTGCAAATCAATACTTTATTTAGGGAAACTGTGTTTTTTAAGCATCAAGGGAAAGGACAATGAAAATCTTCATGATGGAGGGGAGGATGTCATGGGCATAGGGGGATAGGGCAGCATCACTTATGTACAACTGGCAGGCAGCTCGTTTCACTTTGGTTTTGCATGCCTTTCATAAGCATACTCTGTTTTTTTCACATGTAAAAATGGCCATTTAATGCTGATGGAAAACAGGGGTTTTTGGGTATTTTGATTACAAGGGGAAGAGAAGGGTTGCTGTGATTATTTTGCAATGGAGGGGAGGGAGATTGTATCAAGGGAATTAGGGGAATGAGGGCGTAATGAAACCTACTAATCAAGTCTGCCAACCAATTTACATAACAGCAGTCTTTCAATAGCGCTGGCAGCTTCATAGTTGCATTTATCATGAGTGAAGTAGGGTTTCATTGCATGTTTTGACAATAGGGAAGGAGATTCAATTGCATAGGGAGTTTGAAAATGGGATAAGCAATTGAATTAGGTTTTTCATGAGGGGAATGGGTAGGAAAACAGAGTTTAGGAAAAGGGGGATGATACCATGTTTAAGTGACAAACCCTAGCATAACAAATTCACAAACCCTAGCACAACAAGACTGCTCCTTTTGGATAGCTAGCAGCATACATTTGATAAATTGTGTCATGGTTTTACACAGCTTCTAAGCACTTTTCTTTTGTTTTGTTTTTTTTTTTTTTAATAAGGCTATGCACATTATATTTTTTCTTTTTACTATTTTTACAATTCTTGTTTGCATGCCTTTGTCATCCTTTTCTTTTCTTGTTTTTTTTTTTACTATATTTATTTTTATTCTTTGGCTGTGCAATTGACATATATGATTTGCTGTGTGTAATGGTGTAGGGTTTGAGCGTGTAGCATGGGGAAAAGGTAGGATTTAGATGGTTAGAAAGAACTAGGGTTTGATAGGATTTAGAGGTAGGGTTTGTATGGTTAATTTGCAAATGAGATCAATAAATATGACATATTAACATATGTGATTATCATGGGAAAATTAAAGGAGGGACATAAGGAAAAATTGCCTTGAAAAACAAACAAACTGTCATAACATATGCTTGCAAAACAACCATCATTCAACCTATCTTCTATTGATTTTTTTGCATGAAATTATGATTATAATCCTCCTTTGCAATCATAACACCATCACAAACCACATGGAGGAGACATACCTTGACAAATTTGGGTGAGCTTGGAAGAGAGTTTGCTGATTGGATGAGTTTTTGTGTGAGGTGCCCAGATGACCGCGCACTTCTCTGAGAAAACTGCGCACCACCCAGAAATCCGCGCGCGTGTAATTTCCTTCAGTAAAAATCTCCTCTCAGAGCCGCGCACTGCCCAGAAATCCGCGCACACTTATGACATGACCGCGCACTTCCCAGGCACTGAAATTGCTGAATCTTGCCCGAAATCGCCTTCTTTGCTTTTAGCCTTGTAATTTCTTGCTCCCAAATGCACAATGAGGATTTTTTTAAAGAGGGAATTTACCTTTATATGTTTCCATTTAAAAAAAAATTAACTCAAAAACCCACTTTATAATGTTTATACTTTGACATTCTTTTTAACACTATTTTGGAGTCATTTTGTCCTGAAATGAGCTCTTTTGATGCGATTGACTCCGTTCTTTTTGCAGGTTGACCATCTGATGAGCTGTGGAAAAGGAACCAGGGCTGTTGCCGGCACTATTGCAAACTTCTAAGAATTTCTTAATTTTTACGAATTTGACAAGACTTAGGACTTAAAAAAAACAGGGTTTTTTAAATCCAAAGTAATGATCTGTAGCTGATGAAAATAACAATGGAACGTATATACATACTTCCTTCTAGTTTTGCTGGGCACTCACTGACCTTGACTCATGACCTCGAAGTGATTTTGACTCAAAACCCTAGACCTAAGACCTAGGACCTCAAGATAAAAACAAAAAACAAGTATGACTCAATTACATGGTAGTATGACCTGATCCAGCAAAAACCAAGAAGGAAACAAAGACCTGCTCCTCCATTCAGTGTTATGGCATGCCTAGTGGAATGCAAAATTGACACTGATGAGACACCTAACTATGCGTATGCAAAGAGCTATTGATCGTTGATGGAGGGCTTAAGACCGACACTAACATGTTCAACTTCAGGACATCTTTTCACACTTCATAGAATGTATTGGAAGTCCCTTGAGAACCATTGTCATTATTGGTGGTTTCTCTCGCACTTCTTAATGATTCACATCATTTACTGGTAATCAAGTGGTTTCTACCATTTTTGACTACAAGACATTCACTCACATGGTTAGATTCTCACTATAAATGAGAGATGGAGATCAAGGCCCTGGATCTAGTTTCATCCATCCAGGTTGTGTATAGTTATTAAATATTCATGATTGTAAACATAGATCCCTTGATGGTTGTGTCCATATTGTGTTTTCTGTTGACATGGATCTTTAGGTGTATTTCTGTATTGGTTCTTTGAGACATTTATGCTTTGGGTATGGGAATGCCTATCTCAGCAATGATTTTATATTTCATTGTAACATTTGATTGGTTGTTTCAGGTCTCCAACTATGGTCTCTAACCCTAACCTTGGCATGATAAAGCACTTTAGTCCTCAAACATATTTTCTGACTTTGTACTTTAGGGGGAAATCTGTTACATGTCATTTTGTCGCATTAGGAAAATGACCATCATTTTGGATCTTTCACTATCCATTAAAGTGTTCCAAAGCATTCCTTTGATAGGCTAGAACCTAAACGATCCCAAAGAGAATGAAATTCCTAGATCTCAAGGCCCAAAAGCCTATTTTTTATTGTCTGCATAGTTCCCTAGTCATTTTTTACGCATACGCAGAAGTGACCATTAGAGTCAGCACAAAAAAGTGCTCTTTCTTACACTATGGCTTGTGCGCATGACTCAATGCAAGTAAAAAATAAAAAGTAAAGTCTAGAAGCTTTGTTAGTCAAATATTTCCCAACTAACAACTTCGAGCTAATGCTTACTCAAGCCTAATCCCTCTCATCATGGAGCTACTTCCCTCTCTTTGTGGACCCCCTATCACACCATTTGTGGATCGCATCCCTTAGGAAGAGGATCCCAAACCTCCTCCTCTTTGCCTATAAATCAAACACAGGCCATAGGATTGGGGAGGAACACTGAAGGTAGGTTTATGCTGCATAAATAGGGCCAGAAGGTTTTTCATCCAAGGAGAAGGTTGGAGATTCTGGGAAGAGGCTTGTAACATCAAGGCAATGAGGTTGTAAGTTTGTTCTAGTTTCTATTCAATAAAAAGAAACTTCTCTTTCCTAACCATGTCTATTTTGATATTATTTGAGATTCCTTGATCACTCACATAGTTTATGATTGGTTATTGATTCAATTTATGATATATTTTGAGTTAAAATCTTCATTTATATTTGTTTCTATGTAATAGGTGCTTTGATCCTTTATGTGTTTTTTCTATGCATATCTCCTTTGGGACATCATGGAGAAGTTGTTGAAAGGACTGGAACGGTCTCTAAAGCATCGGGGAGAAACCAACTCTAGAAGGCACTGAAAGGACTTCAACAGGCACTTGGTTAAATCGGTAAGTGATTCCTCACATATTACTTATTTCAATCAGTCGTAAGCTAAGGAAAGGTAGCAGTTATTTTCTTGTTTTTTACTAAATTTTATTTGAGATCTATGGAGATCCATCTTGTCCACAAGAAGGATTAGTTTGCCTAATAGTTATAAAACTCCAATAAGTGGTACTGTTGTCATGTTGGTTTTTCTTTTCAACAGGTTGTTCATTATAAGTACCACATCTAGCTAAGCTATAAAACTCCATGGGAAGTATGTTTTGGTTTTCAGTGTCTTGATGGTTATAGGTGTCATAGAGCACCTAGGGCAATGTTCCCTTAAGGGGGAGGGGAGGGGTTTGTAATAGCCTTAGATTAAAAGTTCATGTAATAAAGGTTTAGAAATGCAAAATAAGACCAAGGGCATGGGACACATATTCCAAGCCGAATGTTGAGCAAAACATCCTAGTGGGTGTCACTTTTGGTTTATTATGGCTAAAGAAATTGGAAAAGGCATTGGCAAAGGAAAAGAGGCATTAACTGGCATTTATTTATGAAAATAAAGGAAAATAGGAGGAAAAGGGAGATGAAAGGTCACAAATTTGCATGAGAGGAAACTTTAAGGAAAAATAGAGGAAAATGAAGAAAATAGAGGCCTTAATAATAAAAAGGCCTCTAAGGATCAGTACATAACTTTTTTGTAGAAAATATGGTGATAGAATTCCAACTGCTCAAGAAATTGTAATCACATCAAGAGACACAATTCTACTCTACTGATTTGTAGAATTCATTTCACAATTTAGAAAAATAATCTCGGACAGGCAATAAGAAATAACACTCATGGACAGTATTTTTTCTAGGGGAACCCAACTGGGAACAACCCCTCAAGCATCTTTGCATTAATCAAATGAAATAGAGATGTATTACAATTCCTTTCTCGCTCTGAGCTCAACCTGCAAGTGAATAACCTATCTCTATGCTCAATGAGAAGCTATGACCTAGACTTAGTCAATTTATGCCTCTTCTTGAGCCCCTATTTGCTTGTGAAATTCCTAGAGAATTAGCCCCTAGTTTTTAGGAATTTTCCTCCAATTGATTTCACAATTCCCAAAGCTTGATCATGTGACTGCATGCAACACATGTACACTCAAACTAGTTTATAATTGCTTGTTCCATTGCCTTGGAATCTCCACCATAATTGGAAACTCGAATTCTCTGCATGCACTAGTTATTTTAGGTTAATTGATTAGTTAACTGAATGATCATTGAGTTAGACTGTTTTCCCACTACACAACTGACCTTCCACTAGTTCCTCCAACTATTAGAACTAGTTTAAATAAGAAAAACTTAATATAACTGAACTGGATTACTAAAATTTAGCTCACACATGTTTAACTGAACTCCAAGCCCTCTAACTTGAATTTATTGAGCTAACTGAGTGACAAGATCCATGTCACACAAGTTAACTACATCCAAGTTGTCTATTGATATGGAAATTCAAATTTTCTCAATTTGACTAAGGTAAAGACAAATTGAGAATTTCTTGTTGCACATCTCAACATTAACTCGAATTTATTGAGCTAACTGAGTGACAAGATCCATGTCACACAAGTTAACTACATCCAAGTTATCTATTGATATGGAAATTTGAATTTTCTCAATTTGACTAAGGTAAAGACAAATTGAGAATTTCTTGTTGCACATCTCAACATTTTGTTGGTTGAGGGTTTGTTTTTTTTTTTTACAGTTTGCCCTTGGAATTAGTTTCATAGAGAGAAGAGCACAAATAGGAGAAAGCAAGAAAATCAAGGCAAAGGAAGGACAAGGAAAGCAAAGGATAGGTAAGGAAGGTTAGATCAAGCAGCTTAAGTAGGAGGAATTTGTAGGTAACAGGTTGCATGTGTGACTTCCTAGATATTTTGTGAATGCATGGTACATCCATTTGTGTATTTGGTTCAGTTTCTCTCATTGGCATGCATTTTTCTAGGTGTGACAGTCATTTCAGCCTTGCCTTGCCCTTTCTAGATAGTCATGGTGTGATGGGATTATTTTCTAGTTGAGCTTTGGATTTCTAAAAGGTTTTGGAACCAGGTGAGGTGGTCTCAAGAAAATTCCCTAAGGTTGGGGGTGAA
This sequence comes from Pinus taeda, assembly GCA_000404065.3. NCBI lineage: Eukaryota > Viridiplantae > Streptophyta > Pinopsida > Pinales > Pinaceae > Pinus > Pinus taeda. The sequence goes on along the minus strand of APFE031157538.1, from coordinate 15,041 downwards.
GATGATTTATTCTACGAGAATCCCTTAATAGGTGTGTGGAGAGAGGAAAATTCCTCAAGGTATTGGTGAAGAAACTCTGAGGCATCCAATCTAGTTTTGGGCACTGTATCATGGTAGCCTGAGGGTAGAAGTGGTTTAATCTCTAGGAATCCCTGGTTGTTTATTTCTTGAGCTCCCAGATTCATGCGTGAATATTGCATGGGCATGATTGGTGGAAAGATAGATTTGGTTTAACCCAATCTATGGTTGGGTGGTACGTGGAAGTCCCTGACTTGGTTGGATTTTACATATGTTAATAGGATTTATTTTCCTATTGTATTTTATGAGTACTTGTACTTGTTATTATGTGGATTTGATGGTTGTTCTATCATGGTTAATATTATGGTTATATGTTGGTTATAAGCATGATTCCATAATAGGTTCCAGCTATGGCTCTGGTTATGTTTTGATTAGTTAATGAATGGTTAATGAATGCATGGGATAAAAGATGTTAATGTAGCTATTATGAGAGGGAATTAGACCTTCTTGGTGAATCTTAGATAAGATTCAAACTCATAATATCATATATGCATTCATGATGTAGATTACATGTTCACCATATGTTTAGCAAAATTGTTGTCATGGTTATGCCTAGTTAGGTCAATTTTTTTATTCAATTTTGTATGTTTAGTATTTTCATTGAGTTATTTATAATTACAAAAAGTATTGGGAAGTTTTGGGCAGTGGTCTAGAGGCTGGCCTGGAATTATGGCTCAAATTTCGGGACTGCGGGTATTGCCTAAGTAATTTGGGTCACAATTGCATGGAGCAAGGCTTGTGAGTGTGGTTGGAGGCCTTCAACCACATGCAGACAGTTTTAAGGGTGTAATTTGGATTCTACGTCACTGAAATGAAGTTCCAACTCAGGGATTGACCACCTGGGCTGTTTCTTCAATCAATGGGTGATATGTAGTCCCTATAGGATGTCACTTCATGGTCAGTAAGTATCAGTTGTAGGCCAAACTTCCTTAATTGGAGCTAGGAGGTTGGGTCATGTCATAGTGGCACTTCGTTTCACAGTAGCTCAGAGGAATTTTAAAAGAGAGTAAACATGGGGTGGGGAATTATATTTTGTACCTATCAACTATACCTTCTATAAGAAAATAAATATAGCTAATAATTATCCCTATACTATCCTAGAATAGAATATTCATAATCTAAGGAATGAAGGTAATATCCTCTTATTAGGAGACTTTATTGTTAGAATTTCAACTAACTAAGATATTCTTCTAAGTAATGACTCCAAACGTATCCTCTTTGGCTAGGTGACGGCATTGATTTAGCTAGTAGATTCAAAAGAAACTCTAAAGATCAAACCGACAATTTATTTGGTATTGAGTTAATCAAGCTTTGTAGTTCCAAAGACCTTATAATTTGTAATGGCATAACCAAGTGGCCAACTCCAACTAGATGAATTGTATTCATTTTATTCGCAATAATGTCATGGATTATGTGATATTTGATATCCCTGTCTCCAACCATGTTGTAAATTTTGACCTCTTAAATGACCATGAGACTAATTATGACCATAGACCTTTATCCTAACTATAAAATTTGGCATGCACACTATCCACATGCAAGAGAATTATGATAGACATAGGCACCTGTTCATTGGAAAAAGTAAAATGGATATCTTCTTAAAGGATTTAATGGGGATTTATACCTTTCAACCTATAAGGATAACATTGAGCACCTCTATCATAATTTTACTACAACACTCTCCACTACTATCACCAAGTTCTCTGTAGAGGTGGCATATAAAAATAATAATAGAACTACCAACCCTTTGTATGATAATGTTTGTAAAATTGCTAGAAAGTTGATCAGAGATGTTCCTAGTGAAACTTGGAAACTTGATAAGATAATTTGTACAAAACTCTTATTAAAAGAAAGAAAGTATGTTATATAAATAGGAAGCAAGAGTAGTTATGTCACCTTTCTAAAGTCCATCCCAAAAAAAATGGAGAGAAATTATTTTTTTAAATCTAAATAAAATAATGTGATTCTCTTAAAAAATTGGAATATCTACCTCAAAAACTTTTATGAGTCCCCAAATTCTAGGGGAACCATTTTGAATGCTCCTATAGAGGATGATATGTTTTCTTTGGGAGACATTAAATTTGGGGTTAAGCACATCGGTAATGGGAAAGCTAAGGACATTGAATGCTATAAAGCTAAAAATTTTAAAATGGGAGGGTCTATTCTCACCCCTCACATACACAAGCTCTTAAATTTGGTAGTGAAGAAAATATTTCCTAATACTTGGATGTAGAGCCTTATTGTGCCTATTTTTAAGATGTGGAGATAAAAAAAATCCATCTAATTACAAAACTATTATGATTGGCCACATTTTAGCCAAGTTGTACGAGCTTATTTTGGAAATAATACTAGCATATGGCTTGAAATCCATGGTAAAATAGCTAAAGGCTAAGCTAGGTTTAGGAGAGATCATTAAACTATTTACCATCTTGTTACTCTCAGGATCATTGCAGAGGAATGTTGCGATAATAAGGCTGACCCCTTCTGTTGTTTTGTGGACTTTAGAAAATGTGTTGACATTGTTCCTAAGATGAATCTATGGAAGAGGTTGGAGGAGCTAATGGTTCCTCTCGAGTTGAGGGTTGTTGTGATAAGGTTGTACAAGAATGTTATTTCCAAGCTTAATACCACTAAGGGTTGGTTAGAAGAAATTAATTGAAATATTAGGGTCAAGCAAGGGTATCCCTTATCCCCTATACTTTTTGGAATCTACATTAATAAGCTTGAAGAGTTGATCCAGAAACTGTCATGTATATTCCACTTGACAGTTTGTCACAACAAATTTGATAAATTATACTTTGAAATCCAAAATATACACTATGAGGATTTATTCCTCTTTAGATTTTTGGATCTGTAAATTATTGTTTATTGTGTATCTATGTAAATTATAATTATGCATAAAATATAGAACAATGAAATAAAGACTCAAAAACCACTATTGACACAATATATATCCTAGGAAACCCTTTCAAGAGGCAAACCCAGTGGAAGGTGGGGTCACTCCACTCTCTTTTTCTAAATAAAAAATGGTTGTGAGTATAAAGAAGTATGGCATGTGGCTTGTGGGCTACTATAGTGCAAAAATCCCCTCCATGCTCTATACCCTATTCCTCTTGGTTACTCTGCTCATCTTTGGAACAAAATACACTCGAAAAGAATGGAACCCATTTCCCTCCCAGTGTCCCAATTATAACACAGCTTGATAGCATACTAGTGGTTAGGTTTGGCTCACTCAAATCTTAACTAGAGTTACAATATGGACTCTTATAGAGTCTTATTCATCATGATCACATGGCTAGCCCCTTTTCCTTGAGTAATGGGGGTTTGAGTGTCATCGTTTTGAAATATGGAGGCCAAAATAGCAGGTCAACTTCTAAGTGGCATAAATAAATTTTCATACAAACTCTTATTGAAGTGCTTCTTGCACCTTTGGAATGCTTTCTGTGTGTAGAATAGGAATAAAGGTGCCACATTAAAGTGGAAAAACTTTACCCTCCCAAAAATACCATTTGATGACTCAAAATGATCTCAAAAGATTTTAGACCCCAATTTGCCAAATTGGGTCCCTCTAGTAAAAATGGTCCTATGAGTTGATTCCTCCATTTTTCGACTCTATAAGCATTAAGATGGATGAAAAAAAATATAATGATCCAGTCCAATTCACACCTCAAAATTTTTGGAGGCTTTTGGTCCCCACAAGATTCTACTTAATGAGGTGAGGACATTTTTCCTCCACCTTCTCTCAGGCCTACCATTTAGCCTTGCCTAGAAGTTGTCCTATCAACCCAATTTTACAAAGTTCATGGTGCCCTTGTCTTGTAGTTTTGGACCCCTTCTGAAAAAATGTATCTAGTGCCAAATCCGCTATAGAAGGTAGGACATGCTCTTCTTCTTGATCTAGCAAATAAGGCTCATAGAGTTTCATATTCTCTACATTCACAACTAAGGAAATGCACATGTATGGGGGTATACTAGGTCTATAAGTGTTATCTCTGATATTTTCTAGTATCTCAAAGGGACCTAATCATAGAGCCTTTATTTTCTCACCAAGACCTTGTAGCCTCTCCTTATTCAACTGTAACCATACTCTATCTCCCACCTTAGATGACTTATTTGTTTAGTGTTGATCATGCTCGGCCTTGTATTTTTCCTATGACTTATGTAGTTTCTCTTGTACTTGTAGATGGATTTTCCTAATATTTTCTACAAAATTTTCAGCCCTTATGGCATCTCCTCCTTTCTTCCCTTACTCCTCCTTACTCCCCATATGAAATATCCAAAAGTGAAGGTGGAAAATATCTAAAACAAGTTTCAAATGGGGACTTACCAGTAGAAGTGTGATTGCTCTATTGTAACAGTGTTGTGTATATACCATATTTTCATCCCAAATATTCGAATTTTTCTTATTGTAAGCCCTCAAAATTTGCACCAAAGTAATGTTGACTACTTATATCTACCCATCTGTCTAAGGATGGAATGTTGTATACCTCTTCAACTTCATGTCCATATTCCTCCACAATGTAGTCCAAAATAGATTGAGAAATATTGTGTCCCTGTCTGAAACAATGTCCCTTGGTATCCGAAAGTACACCTAGACATGTCCAAAGAACAATTTTGTTGCTTGTTTCCTTCAAATGGGATTCTTTCAAGGCATCAAAACACACATCTCATTGAACCCACAAACAAATAGTCATGTCCCTTCCTAGTTGTTGGTAAACCTTACACAAAGTCCATGGAAGTGCTTTTGAAAGGATGAGTAGTACATGTAAGAGATGGTATAGACCTTGTTTCCTATTACAAGGCTTGTTGGTACAATAAATCATGCATCCTCTTATGAACCTAGCTACCTGTTCTTGCATCTTGGGCCAATACACATACCTCTAAAATTTGGCCACTTTCTTCCCTACAACAAAGTGCGCTATAACCTTAGAGGTGTGAGCCTCTCTGATCAGTTGCAATCACTCACCTTTAGGAACACAAAACTTATCCAACTTGTAGAGTAACCCGTACTATATATGGTAGTTAACAGTGGTGTCATCATCGTGCATATAACTACAACTTTGCAACTATTGAAACACCTCCTTTAAGTCCTCATCCTTTGAATATGTCTCTTTATATGCATCATGGATGAATGGTTCCATGTGCATCCTAGTTCCAAAAGTTTTGATATTTGATTTGGGTGGCATTGAAATCATGTCAACCAAATTGGGTGTACTACCCTTCTTATACTTGATCACTAAATGAAACTATTGTGGAAACCCCATCCACTTGTAATGCCACTGTAGGTCTACAGGTATTGTAGTGGTTGGAAATATATGTGTATTATTGTATCCTTCCCCATAAAATAGTGCTTCCAATTCTTCACATATTGCACCAGGGAATAGAGATCCTTGTTGTAGGTAAGGTAGTTAAGAACTGCCCCATGAAATACTCCAGAATGGTAGCTTACAGTCATTCATCCCTGCATCAAAACTGCTCCCATAGCACTCCCACTCGCATATGTCTCCACTTCGAAGGGATACTGCAAGTTCAATAATACTATAACTAGTTCTTCATTAATCTTCTTCTTGGCTCCTCAAAGGATTTTTTTTTACCCTTTCCCCCCTTGAAAATATTTCCACTTGTTGTTATGGCATCGAGTGATACTTCTACTGCTAAAAACAAGGTTATGAATTTCCTCAAGTACTGTGCTACCCTAATGAAACTCCTAATCTCAAAATCATTAGTAGGATGCAACCATTTCATAGTTGCCTCCATCTTGGAAAGATCTATTTTCAGCTCTCATCCACCTATCACATACCCCAGATACACAAAATGTTGTTGTGCAAACTCACACTTCTTAAGATTTTCTAGCAGTTGATGCTTCTTTAATGTCTCCAAAACCTGCATCAAATGTGAGATGTTCTCCTCCTAGGTAGCATTGTAGCCCATTATATCATACAAATAGACAATAACAAATGAATCTATAAGATGGTGCAATATAGCATTCATTAACCTCATACATGTAGTTAGTGCATTGCATAGGACGAATTGCATGACAAACCACTCATACAAACCTTTTTTGGTTTAGAAGATAGTCTTCCAAGTATCTTCTTGTTTGACTCGAACATAGAAATATCAAGACTTTAAGTCCAACTCAGTGAAGTGTTTTACTTGTTGCAACTGATCTATAAGATCATTTATTATGGGTAGTGAGTACTTTTTCTTGAGTGTAATCATGTTCAATTCCTTGTAGTCTATACACATCCTCTAAGCACCATCCTATTTTTGCACAATGATGATTGTTGACCCACATGGTTATGTACTCAGTCAAATGATATCTTGTTCCAGTAGTTGTTGGAATTTTTTCTTCACCTCACTTGCTTTTATAAAAGACTACTTGTATGGCCCAATTTATTGCAATGGAGAGTCTGAAAATAGATGGATCTCATGCTCCATTTCCCTCTTGAGTGGTAACCATTTAGGCTCCTAGAAGACATCCTTGTATGCATGTAGAAACTCTTATAGTTGTTGTTTATTCTTCTTAGTACACCCCTCCAAGGATGCCTTTAATCTTACCGACTCTTCCACAAACTAATTCTCTCTTAAAAACAATAAAACAAACTTCTTACTAGAACTGATCAGTTTCTTAGCCTGGTTGGCACTTACTAGTAAAAAATTTAACTTGCCTTCATGAAGTTGATGGTGAACAATTTTCCATCCTTGACGAGTTGGTACTAGTTGGTTCTTTGCATGAATATTACATCTTACATGTACTTGTAGGGACTTCCAAACAATACTCCACATACATCAATGGGAACTACATCTAGTTCTACTTCACCAATAAAATCAAAATCGATAGCAAACGTAATTTTGTTACCTTTAACTTTACATCCTCATTTATCTATCCCAATGGATATAGGATTGGATGGCCACGAACTTCTAATCCAAATTTTTTGACCAGATGTGCTACAATGAGATTCGCCTACCATTACCAGGAATAGTGTCCACTTAGAGCTGCTATTCCCACTAAGATTGGTAGCTATCTTAGAAACAAACAAGTTAAAACTACTTTCATTTTCCTTTATGAAAAATAGACAAGAGGGGAACAGAGGACACCAACCTTTGTCTTGCGCTTCGTTCCTTGATCGGTTCCTCTCCCTCTCGACAGATCTTTGCCGCTCCTTCTTTGTCTACACAGCTTCAGAGAGCACCTGTGGAATCAAAGCAGCATAATACTATCGAAGAACAGAGATCTATATTCATAAACAACACAGGGCCAAATATGTATTAACCGCACAAATGCATATACAATAAAACATACACGAATGTGGAGGAAAACTTGAATAGCTTTATTAATATCGAGAATAGCAAGAGGATTACAACCAATTGTTCTGACCCAGCATCATCCTCCAGCAAGAAAGCCCTTCTTCACCTCAAGTAAAGCTTAGATCAAACAACACTATGATGTTACACCAGAAAACCAACAACACTTCTCCACAAGATACAAGATTCCAGCCTCTAGGTCTCTGTGATGAGGGATCCATATATAGATGATTGTAGGGGGGTGAGTCAGCTTCTGGGATTTTGATTAGTGTCCTCTCTCTGATAGTTCTTGATTCCACTAGGAGATTTATGATCTCTTACTCATTCCTGGTCGAAATCAGAGAGGCAAGTGTCAGAGGGGAAGTTTCTGGAAGATTCTATGATCTTCCACCTCGCAAACTGTCTCTTCCATTTGTCCATTCTCGCTCATCGCACCCTACAGAGGGGCCATTCAGTATGCATCACACCCTTTACACTGGGAAGGTGATATGAATCACACCCTCTACACTGGGCATTCAGTATGGTCCAGTTTTGACCATTTCTGAGCAGTTTTTCTGTGGAGAACTTCTGGGAGATGATGTAATCAGCTGACCCTGTTCCTTTAGGTAGTGAAGAAACACTTTTAGGGACTTAGGAGCCCTCAGTTTATGGACATTTATGATTGGCGTTGCAGTGCCCAAAAATGTCTATAACAGTTTCCCCCTAAAGCATGAGGTCGTTAATCTTTTGATGTCAGGTGAAATGCTTTACCATGAGGATCCGAAGTTTTTTTGAGCTGGGAGGCGACCTGTAATAAGATACAATACAATACATTATCTTCATAATATTTTTGATGATCTACCTGAGGCGGGCATTCCCATGCTCAGCTTTATAAATTCATTTTCATGTACATAGGACAGACAACCGTCTGTGTAGCAGATTGATGATTCGGATGGAGTCATCATCCTTTGATTTGGATGATCATCTGTTCGGCAATGATGTACATCTGATGTCTTTATATTCCTGAATGTATCGCAACTCAGATGGATGAAACTAGTTCCGGGGTCTTCAAAACTCGTTCCATATTCACTCGAAGTACAAGTCGATCCATGTGAAAAATGTCCTGGAGTCGAACATGGAAAGACATCGCCTGATTACCAGCCAATGATGTAAGCTTTTAATAGGCACGAGAGGAGTCACCAATAATGTCAATGATCCTCAAGGTACTACAGTACAATTCACGTGGTGTGAAAAAGAGACTTGGCGCCGAACACCACGCAAAATCTTCTGGTCGAAGGTCATTGATGTAAACCTGTCGCTGACAGTGAGAAACATGACATTGAGGCATGCAAGCTTCAAAGTACTGAAAGGGGTTGTTCCTAGGTCAACTTCTTGGATAATGAGTTGATGTTGACAAGAAGTGACCTATTGTAGGAAGGCCTTAATGAATCCCACATCTACGACACAGAACAGAGCAAATGATTTTGGAGGTGAAAATGATCTGATGATACAGGGTTTAGGGTGGCGGTCATGAAAGAATGGAGCGTGAATGTATTGCAGCGGATGAGACACAGGTGAATTCTCTGAGCGACTTCTCTTGAACATATCGGCAACATTGACAATGGATTGGTAGTGTTAACCCCAAAGATGGATGGTGTGACGGACCAATGGTGATATGACCAGTGAACGAAACAACCCAACCTGACTCGGATGCGGAGAGAAAGTGTCATGTTCAAGAGCGACTTGCTACCAATAAATTTTCTTCAAGTCTTCATCCCAATTTTCCCTAGTCATTGTTGACCAATACCTCTTTATTTTTGTCAAGCTTGAGGAGGATAACATATGCTTGTTCTATAATTCGCCCTTTGGGCGAACCTGTTGCTATGTTTTAACAAGCCTAGCGACAGTGAAACTCATTCTCGTCCATTTGGACAAGTTTGTCGCTATTAGGTTTTAACGAGTTTAATGCCAAAGATAACTCGGTCCTTTTCAATTTTAGAGAGTCTAAAAGGGATGGAAAGGAGACTCCAATGATTCTTTTTCTTCATATAATCCCTTAAGTCCGAAAAAGCATAAAATAATATGAAAGGGATGAATTTTCGATAGTTTTAACGAGCCGTACAAGACAAGCACTCGATCTTTTTGTGTAATAAACCCTCAAGTCCAAAAATATTAAAATCTAGAGGAGGGATATCACTTCCGATGACTTTAACGAGCCGGAGAGGCCAATCGCTCGTCAATCGTTTCATATTTTATAAGTCAGTTGAAAAGAGCTTAAAGGAGACTCGTTTCCTGAGGAATGAGTGATGATTTCGGGTAGCGGCTGATTCCAGGTAAGGTTTGGAATTTTCCAATCACGGCAGTGTCACAAGGATGGCTAACAGAATCACTCTTTGCAGATGTTCCTCGAAAGGGGTAAACAAGCAAATGGAGGCGAATGATCGGCTAAAACAGAGTGGAGGTGATGATGAGAACACAACCAAGGGTCAAAAGCTGATGATAATGCATTCACAATGGTTATTTACTAGGGATCGGTTCATTTTTAAATTAGCTTAAACTCTGGGGGAAACATTTGCTCATTTCTTATGTTTATTTTTTAATGAGCTTGAATTCTGCATTAAAACTACTCACGCCAATCATATAATAAGGATATCTCATCTAAGATGCCAATTTTTATCGATCTTGCACCTTTTAAAGCTTTGCCCTGGATCCTTTCTTTATGCAAGCTAGGAAACGACCAATCCTATGAGTTTAAAGGGTTAGAGGACCTACAAATTTAAAAAATAAATGGTCGCTCTTCACTTGCATGCAAAAAGGTTTGCATGCCCCCAGGTATAATGAAAAATTTCTAGGTTACCATATAGAAGTTCTTACTTTTGCAAGATAGTTTCCATCCACGTTGCAGATAGAAACACTTCCTGGCTTAGTCCATCTGGACCAGGGTGGTTCTAAATCCCAACATCCTAACGTTGACGAGGGAATCTTATTCTGGTCTAACTCCCTTTTCCTATAAGGACGGGTGGTAGACTAGTCATTTTCCTTCTCGGAAACCTACTTTATACCTAGAGTTTCCCTGCCGAAGCAGGCCAGGGTGCATGCCCCCTAGGTTTCAGCCATATCCTCTTGAATCACTCGCGCTCATCAGGTGGACGGACTGGAGATCAATGAGACATTCCTTGCGTGAAAAGACCATTTAGGGATGGCATTTGACTACTTGTTATGTGTGAACCGGGGAATGACAGCTGGTCTACGAGCTTGACGACTCTGCCTTCATGCGGAAAGCACATTACTCTAAAGAGTGAGGAGACGACATCTCCCATGCAATAAATATAGTCATGCCCAAGGAGTATATTATAATCTAGAGGTCCTTGGACTACCATTACGTTCATGTGAATTGTTTTCCTTCTCAAAGTAATGGACACATTGGGAAGGATCCCTAAGGGTCGACTAATTCCTTTGTCAAAGCTTGTCAGATTTCTCATTTCAGGCAAAAGCAATGGCGAACCAAGCGCTTTCCAAGCAGTTGAGGAAAGGATACTCACAGAAGCCCCTTCATCTATGATGGTACCAGCCATGACCATTCTATAA
>APFE031157535.1:9874-47692 GCA_000404065.3 Pinus taeda | reverse complement strand
TTTTACACACTCCATACCCACTTCAACCAGATAGTCAGAAGGCATGGAAATAATAATCTTACATCAATGAACTAAAGCCAATCAGCATACCATTGAGGATTAAGAGTGGACGAGATGCAATGGATGGAACTGGAAATGGAGTATCAAATTTACTTTCTAATCCAAATGTTATTTTTTTTCAAAAAATGATGCATATAAGTTTTAAGCAGCCTCAGTATTCGGAAAAATGGGCAATGGTTTCATAAGAAACTAGACCAATAACACCAAGAATGCATGCGTATATTATATTCCTGGAATAAATAGAAATATCACTTACTTCTAAAATGTATAAAATGGAAGACTTTTAAAGGTTACTTCTCGCCTTTGTAAACAAACGAAAAATGAGAAAAATAATTGAGCACAATATCAAGTCAAATCCAAAGGAAATGAATTTAAGCTCACCTTCAAACACATGCTTTATACTTGCAACTTGGACATCCAATTTATTGTTGTTTATGGCCCAAATAAACGCCTGCACATCTTTCGTTGCGAATTCATAAAAAATCTATATGCCTCAAATCAATGGTGAGAAATAAAAAAATGAACTTTAAGTGAGCCTTTATTCATTAAAAACAAAAATCTCTTCAACTGCGTTTATTCAAAAAAAAAAATCTCTGGAAACTCTAGTTGAAGAATGCCCCCAATGATTGGAAATGCCACAGAATATCATGGGTCAGCAGCAGTACCAAACCATGAGTGCATTCCTTCGAATCATGCCGAGTTCAAAAGTGTGAATAACTAAATATAGAAAGCCGACAATCGACATTCAAGGAAATGGAAATAATTTGACATTCATCTTAGGCCAAACGCGGATGCATTTCAAATGCATCATTAATGTAAATCACCAAAAAGACATAAAACCCAATGACCTTCTGTTATTTCTATTACTAAGAGATAGAATTGCAGTCTAGGGCTTAGAAATTGTTATCAATATAAAAGCATCAAACATATATATAAAAAAAAAAAGAAAGAAACTAACACATTGCATGAAGTGGAAATTCTCACCTCCTAGTGATTGGTCGGTGATCGCTACGTAAGAAGGGTTAATATCCTCCCTTGCAGAAAGGTATTTAACTTTAACAAATCCCACAACTACAAACCATATACTATAAATGTTGAGCAATCTAAACATGAAAGACAATGTATACAAATGTTTTTAATTCAAATAATTCATAATACATAGAGATCATTACGGAATGAAGGTAAAATAGAGAAGGATTTTTGAATCTTAGGTGAGATAGGTATTGATTTAGAAAAAATGCACAATAAAAATGCTCGACGAAGACTGATAAAGTACGTAATGACAGAGTACATGCTAAATAATGCTTTATATGTATTTTTTATTGAGATTGTTACAGATAATGATAGGCAAATAAGTCAATCTAAAAACTGATATAGCATAAGAGTCATCCCGACAAATTCTGAAAGAAAGTTCAAAGAAGAACCATTTTCTTGTAGTCATGAGGAACGATAATGAGAAAATGTATGTGGCCACTTTTATCAAACCTTAAAACTGATTCACAAATAAGATGCTATACGAGTTTCTAGAATAGTAGTATTTCTGGGTACAAAAGAAATATTTATAGAAAATAGAGAAGAGAAAAATAGAGAGAGCCTCTCGTTTTGAAAATTCAGGAAGCATCTATTATTAGTTGTTAGGGGAAGAATGCACCTTAATGAAATATAGGATAGTTAGCTTTCAACTGAAATGATAACATTCATTTGTTTGACTAGTTCACATATTTGTATTTCTGATAGAAACAAAACACACAATGAAGAAGAGAAAAAAAAACATGCATGTGGTATATAAAGTGATTGGAGCGCACATAAAAACAAAATTACCAAAATTTTTAAGATTGGATTTCATCTTTGATAGAATCAAAATCCTTAATGAAATGAGAAGAGAAAAGAAAAGGCATATTGTATCATATGCAAAGAATTCTACTATCATTTTGCAGAATTAACATGTATTAGTCATCAACATATTTCGAGATAAATAAAAAATTTAACTAGGGTCATGTCAAAAGCAACCTAATGAAATTTCAAAAAATGAAAACCATAAACACATCTTTCATTTCAAAAAATGAAAACCATAAACACATCTTTATCTTCTTTGAAAAATTACAATAATCTTGTAGTAATATAATAACGCTAATCAACATACCATTGAGGATTAAGAGCGAAGGAGTTGCAATGGATGGAACATGGGGCATCGAATTTATCTTCTAATCTAAGTGCTATCTTGTCCCAAACCTTATTCATAGAATATTTAAGGAGCATCAATATTTTGAAAAATGCACAATGGTTTCGCAACTGGACCAAGAAAACTAAGACAACATGCCTAGACTATTTTCCTAGAATGGATAGAAAGAAAGCTTACTTTTAAAATGGATAGAAGGAAGAATGACCAAATTTACTTTTAGACTCTCTAACTAAAAGAAAAATAAGGAAAATAATTAAACACAATATTCAATAAAATAAAAAAGAAATGAATCCAAGCTCATCTTCAAATACATATTTTATACTCTCAACTTAGGCATGCCATTTATTATTTATTATTGTTGACACCTAATCCTTGTAATTGGGTGAATTTATATAAATAGATAAATTAGAAATATGAATAGTCATCGAGAGATGAACTGAATAGTCTCTCCCTCATGTATATAATGAAGACCTACCTGATGGAATAAAACACATGAATCATTTTTGCCTTATGGAGTTATTGCCTGCCTGACCTGGTATCAGAGCCAGCTCCTTTTTTAGCCTTTATGCCCTATATAACTCCCTAGTCTGCTCCTCTGCTCTCCATATAATTCACTGCCTGTGCTGCTCCTCTATATAATTAGCTGCTCTTGACACTGCTTGTTGCTACGGGTTTGTAGGTGACGGTTTGTTTTTCACTGTCCTGCACAACGGTTCTCACCAGGGGTTTCTTAGATGGGTTTCTTGCCTGAGGATTTCTAAGCGTGAGCGCTTCCTCCTTAGCGTTTTCCTGCTTAATTTCTAATGGTCCCCTCAACAACATTCCATAAACGCAGAGTTTATTTCTGCTTTCCACTTGCATGTCCAAGGCCATCGACCTTTCTTTTAGTTAAAGATCTCAGCAACTTTAAAGAGCTTAGAAGCTTATTTGAATCCCATTCAAACCATAACCCCCACAATGGAAATGGAACTATTTTTAGGAATTCGATGTGTGCTCGGAGGGGCGTCGACTGTTGGTTTCCTGGTGAGTTGTGTCATTGGTAGCTTAGCATGACCATGTGATGGTTCACGGTCACACCGCCCATACTGCCCAACTCCATTCCCATTCACATTTTTTTCGCATATTATCTGCGATTTAATACAGTTGGTATTAATACAATTTTGCTATTAATACAGTTACAGCGTTGTTAATACTCATAGTTTTTCAATGAGGGTCTGTTGTAATGGTTTGATTTGAGGTCAATCCAATGCATAAGGGACTGATGTAACCATGGTTATTTTTAATCAGTCGTGAAATGGGAGATGCTTGATGGGTTATTGCCCCAAAGCCTCCATATTTTCTGTCGCTCCTACACGTTGAGCTCCTAAAAAAAATATTTGCTTCATATTTTTATGATTGTATGAGCGCAGAGGCATTAAGGTTAAGTCTTGGAATAATGTTGGTTCGTATGCATTGAAAGGAGTAGTAGTTTATCTTTGTGTACTAAATGTTGAGACTGTGAAGGTGTTTCACTAGCCTTGGTATCACTAAAAAAAAAAGGGGGGGCGTTGAGTATGATAATATATTGGAAAGAAATAATTTTTTTTCCTTATTTTATTAGTCATTCTAGGTTTAAGGAATAAAATATATTGATAATGGTGCAATGAGCAGTTCTTTTTTGTCAAGGGCATGGATTCTTGATATATTGTATGAAATAAGGTTGAAAATACAAATGGTGATATTCTATATGGATAAAATATAGTTTTGCTCTTTCCCAACAGAAGTATTTTTTTTAGCAATACACAGATTTTTTCTTGCTAGCAGAAGTTTTTTTCTATCAACAGAAATAATTTTCTATAGAATGCATTCAAACATATCCATGGTGGGAATAGTTCTCACTGGCAAGGAGAACTATCCTGAATGGTCTCGGATGATAAAACACACCCTCAATTTCAATGAGTTGTGGAAAGGAGTGTGTGTCGGAGACGAAGACAATGAACCAATACAACCTACCTCAGACAAAGAGCTCGTCATTTGGGAAAACAAAAGCAACAAACCTTATGCATTAATCGCAGCATCTATAAATGAAGAGGTGAGTCGCCATATTTCATCATATTCAATTTTCTTTGAAGCCTTACAAAGGCTTAAAGAACTCTATGACTCACATTTTGCACTTGAAGTTGTTCAACTCATGATTAAACTCTTCACCCTTGAACTACAAAATAATGATCCTCTTGCTCTTGCATGTGAAGTAAAGTCTATAATGCATGATATCAAATCCACTAAGGTTGAATTGGATATTCCTCTTATTTCTTTTCTCAAGGAACTTTATCCTACTTACTCCAATTATCTTGAGTCATTGCAAGCAAATGGAAATCTCAAAGATATAACCTTTTACTCTTTTGTGAAAAAGTTTGTTGAATGCGAGAAAGCTTTTGGAAAGAAGACAACCCCTAAATCTTTTGAAGAGGTTGTGTTCCTTGCTCATAAATAAAAGCATCCTACTCAAGATTCTTCAAGAGGAAGAGGAGGTCGAAGAGGAAGAGGAAGATATTTCAGAGGCAGGGGGGCAAACATTCTCAAGGATAAAAGGTATATTTTTACTGCATATGCTGCAAAAGAAATGGATCAGGTGATGCCTCTACATGCAAGCTACCATGGGAGAAAATTGAGTAGAAAAGAAACCAACAGAAAGGTAAAACTGATGATACAGACAAAGGTAAAGCACCTGAATGTGCTCACTATGTCGTGGCACAATGTAAGATTGGAGTAAATGAATATTTATTTAATGCTTCACTTGCTTCTTGGAAAAATGATTGGTTGCTTGATTCAGGAGCAACCTGCCACATGACTCATAGAAAATATTTTTTTGAAGATTTCATTGACAATGTTGATGGAGCAGTATACTTTGCAGATCAGTCAAAAATCAAGCCATCAGGGCTTGGCACAACCAGGCTTAAACTGCCTGGTCTTCCAGACTTTCTTCTGGATCATGTTCTATATCTCCCACAACTCAAGAGAAACTTGCTGTCCTTGGTCCACATCCGCCAGCAAGGTAACTCCATTCATATGTTTGATGGAAAGCTTGAGGTAAGAAAAGCATTTGATCACTCACTTGTCATGAGGGGAATAGAAGAAGAAAGGCTTTTCAAACTGCAAGGAGCATCTGCTCATGCACAACATTTCTCATATATTTCTCATCATGAAGAAGGTACACTTCCATCAAGTTTATTATGGCATGCTAGATTTGGACATTTTGACTATGACAGTCTCCACTTATTGAAGAAAAATGGTGTTGCTGGTTTGCCTACAATTCCTAGAAAACTTAAGCAATGTGATGCTTGCATTCTAGGAAAGCATAGCAAACAGTCTTTTCATGATTCACATTCAAGAGCACATAGGAAGCTTGAACTTATTCATTCAGATTTATGTGGTCCAATGCCTGTTTCTTCTGCAAATGGAAATAAATATATCATGACATTTATTGATGACTACACCAGAATGTGCTGGGTTTATCTATTGAAGAACAAATCTGATGCTTTCCTAACATTCAAGAATTTTCATAAATGGATTGAAAATGATGCACAATCTCATATTGGGTCTATTCGCACTGATAATGGAAAAGAATATACATCAAATGAATTTGAACACTATCTTCGCCAACATGGGATTAAACATCAAACAACTGTGCCTTATTATCCCCAACAGAATGGTGTAGCTGAAAGAATGAATAGAACAATTTTGAATATGGTACGATCCATGCTTTTTTTCAAAAATATAAAGATAATGTTTTGGGCTGATGCTGTTCTATGTGCTGCATATATAAAGAATAGATGTCCATCTAGTGCTATAAGAAACAAGACTCCTTATGGATTGTGGTATGGACATGTTCCTTCGGTCAAACATCTCAGGATTTTTGGTTCCACCTGTTATGCTTTGATACCAAAGGTACATAGAAACAAACTTGGTGCTAGAAGTCGTAATTGTATTTTCTTGGGGTATTCAAATACCTCCAAAGCATACCGCCTCTATGATGAAGAAAATAAAAAGTTTGTTATATCTAGAGATGTAATTTTTCTTGAATCATCCAAATCTGACAATGTTGTTGGGCGGCAACTTGATCGCTTGGATAGATTCGCAAAAATGAAATCATTTCAAGAATTTGATAATCAGATTCCACGTCTTGGAGGGGGGATTCCTATTCTAGATCAACATGTGGAATCTTCTTCTGAAGAATATTCTCCGCCGTCTGAAACTCCAACAACGGTTGATGCTTTAAGTGATGTAATTGATAGAATTGGGAGACTCAATCTTGATTCACTCCCAACTCAATCAACAGAGCTGTCTGGACCATCTTAGAAAGGTCCCCCAAAGTGTTTGACAAAGACACTTGAAAGTGTTCATCCTGATGAAATTGGAAAAATAGGAACTAGAAATTCAAACCGAAAAAATGGAGGTGATGTAGATGACTCTAATTCACCTGTTGATATGGACGTTTCTTATGATTGTGAATTGAACTTGTCTACAGATTTTGAACCAACTTCCTTTAAAGAAGCTACTTCTCATGATGAATGGAAAGAAGCAATGCAAGAGGAGTATGATGCCCTCATAAAGAACGACACTTGGAAGCTGGTTGTCCTCCATTTGGAACCAAACCAATTGGCTGCAAGTGGGTCTACAAGAACAAGTACAAAGCTGATGGCTCACTTGACAAGCACAAAGCTAGGCTTGTGGAAAAAGGTTTTGCACAGAAGGAAGGGGTCGATTATGAGGAAACTTTTGCGCCCACAACAAAATGGGCCACCATCCGGACACTCTTTGCACTGGCAGCTCAGAACGGTTGGAAAGTCCATCAAATGGATGTAAAAACTGCCTTCTTGAATGGAGATCTAAAAGAAAATGTTTTTATGTCCCAGCCTGAAGGATTTGCTGTGAAAGGACATGAACATAAAGTATGCAAACTTGTGAAGTCCTTGTATGGCCTCAAACAAGCACCACGAGCCTGGTATGAAAAGCTAACTGAGCATCTTCTGAAACTCAACTTCAATCATTTTGATCTTGATGATGCAACTTTATTTGTCAAGAAAGTTGGCAAAACAGTTGTATATCTTGTGGTATATGTAGATGATCTTTTAATGACAGGGAACAATGAAAGTTATATTGCATCCATAAAGAAAGAATTAGGAAAAATCTTTGAAATGACTGATTTGGGCTATGTTCATTACTATCTTGGCATTGAAGTAACCCAACATCCAAAATCCATATTTCTTTCTCAAAAGAATTACATTGGAGATTTGTTAAACAGATTTGGCATGACAAAGTGCAATCCTCTTTCTACTCCAATGGAACAAAACTTAAAGCTCACATCTATTGAAGGAAAGGAATTTGAGGATGCAACAAAGTACAAACAGCTTATAAGAAGTCTCATCTATCTCACTACTACTAGACCAGACATTTCATTTACTGTTGGAACCCTCTCCAGGTTTATGCAAAAGCCTTGTGAGGGACATTGGTCTGCTGCAAAAAGAGTTCTAAGGTACTTGAAGGGAACTCAAGACCTTGGAATCAAGTATACACAGGTAGACGACTTCAGCTTGATTGGATACTCTGATTCAGACTTCGATGGAGACAAAGAAACTGGAGTATCTACTTCAGGATATGCTATGAGTCTTGGATCAGGGGCTGTCTCTTGGAGATCACGCAAACAATCAGTTCCAGCAGATTCCACAACAGAAGCAGAATACGTGGCAGCAGCTGAAGCAACAAAAGAAATTGTGTGGCTCAGAAAAATTCTTGAAGATTTGTAGGTGAAACAAGTACAATCAACTCCACTCATGATTGACAACACCTCTGCAATAAAGTTGGCCAAGAACCCAAAGTTTCATGATCGTACAAAGGATATCAATACTAAATATCATTTGATTTGACATCATGTTGAGGCCAAAACAATCCATCTCCGCCATTGTTCCACAAATGAGCAAGTTGCAGACATCTTCACCAAAGTGCTTGGAAGAGAAAAGCTTGGAAGATTCAGAACGATGCTTGGACTCACCAACATCCCTTCAGATTAAGGGGGGAATGTTGACACCTAATCCGAAACGGATGGGTGAACTGGATAGTCATCCAGAAGATGAACTGATCCGCCTGTATTTATGTATATAAATATATGTCAGCTAATGAATAATATCAATCAATTTTTCTCTCGCTCAGTCATTCTGGAGTTACCCTCGCCTGACAATTATAGTGAAAATTCCACAATGACCTTTTTGAGGTAGCAAAACCCTAGGATCAAGAGCTCTAATACCAAATATTATGATCCTTGTGCTTTAAAAATGATAAGAAACAAATAAGTACAATCCATTTCGAGGGGGAAACCTCCTTATAAAATAAATGCAATGAACAAGAGAATATTTGATGATCCTATGACTATGTCTCCTTAGTATATACATGGAGATAAAGGATAAATTATAATAAAGTGGGACCATGAGGGGTTTTAGTGTACATAAGAATTTAACAATAGGAATGTAATAACTCATTATCTAGGGATTAATAAGGGGTTTTGGGTTAACATGGGGGATTTTATAGGGACTAACAAGATTGTTTTATGAAAATTATAGAAAATCATCATCGAAGGAAATCCAAAATAAAAATGAACTGGGAAGAAGGAAAGAATAGATGAAGGAAAATAAAACAATGATTAGGATGGTTAGTTCAAAGTTATGCCAAGTTTTTAAAATAATTTTTATGGAAAATCTCCTTTTAGACATATCAATAACTATTGTTGTAATGGTAAACATTAGGATTAGTACAAAAACATAGAGTGCCACTGGGGGCGTATGACATCAATTCGTGAAGAAACATTGTAAAAGGAATAACCCATAAACATTGATGATGACTATCCTTCAATGTTTTTTTGGTTAGTTGAGCATAGGGAGGTTTGAAATTGGAATTTCATGGAACAAAGAAATTCATTATCAATTTCATTTCCAATTGATATATCCCTTGTGGGTGATATTTTTTCTTTGAACGATAGATCCTTCATAGAAAAAATAAAACAACTTCCACAATATTTAAGGAGTATAGCTAGTTAAGAAAATGAAATATGGTGCATGAATTAGAATAGTGAAGGAAACAAAAAATAAAATTATAAATATGGTAATTCCTTTGAAAATAAATAAGACATGCATAGAGTCCATGTAGATTTGTTACACTAGATTTTTCAAAATTTGACAAATCACAACCTAAGAGATTTCCTACATGTCCTAAAAAATATAAATCCAAAATAGTGTTGTAATAGCTCTGGTGAAAATTCCATGTAATCAAAGCTAATAAAGAAAAAAATAATAACCACACTTGATGGGACACTTATTCCAAGCTTAATGTTATGCAAGACATCCTAGTGTCGGTGTTCATTAGTTTATTATGGCTAAGGAAATGGCTAAGGCTTTTGAATGGAAAAATGACATTTTTGGCACATTGATTCATTAAAATAATGGAAATTAGGAGGAAAGGGAGGTGAAAGGCGACATATTACATGTGAGGAGGAAAATGAAGGAAAATAATGGACAATGAAGAAAATAGAGGCCTCATTAACAAAAAGGCTTCTGAGGATCAGTTGGTAACCTTTTGCCAATTCAATTTTGGAGCTCTCTCATTACTCTCTCTCTCTCTCTCTCACTCTTGGACACTTAGAGTTTTCTTGGAGAATTTTGGCTTTGGATCAAGAAAGGAAATGAAGGAAAGAAGAAGAAAAGATCAAGCAGGGAAATGCATGATCAAAAAACTACATCAAGATTCTTTGCAAGAATAGATTTGCGTGTGTATTTTCCTTGCTTGACTTGGAATGCATGGCATTGCATGTGGTTCTTTTTTTATTATGGCATTGTTTCAGCCAGGTGTAACAATGTTTTCAACATAGCCTTGCCATTTCTAGATAGCCATGGTTTGATGGGGTTCTCATGTTTTGGTTGAGATGGATTGTCAGATAGATTCAAACATAAGTGAGGTGGAACTCCAAATGATAGAGCATGTGGCCTATTGGTTCTTGAACTAGACTGTGGGTCATGGTAAAGTCGTTGCCCTAGTGACCCCTGATCCACATTGTGGGTTGTAGTAAATCCAGGATTGTGTTGCCTCAGTGGGCCTAGGAATACTTCCCCATGAATGGTAGGATATACTTTAAAGCCAATAGGAGGTTTTCTCTCCATTGGGCTTAGTAATCCCAGGTTTGGGATATGAAATAAATCCTGGATTGTGGGTATTGCTTTAGGGTCTAGTGATCCAGGTTTGGATTGTAGTAAATCTTAAGAGACTAGGAGACAAGAATGTTCCTCACGGTGTAGGTGGAGAAATCTAGTAGCATCCATGCTTGTTTGGCCTAATGATCGGCAGCAGATCATGGCAGATTATGTTATCACATTTTTATCATGTTGGGCTAGTGATACGGGATGGATTACGGTAAAGCCTAGTTTCTATTGATGAGAGTGATATGGTTTAGGGTTAGGATGCCCTCGTTGGTTCTTTGGTTTGAATCCCACATTCATGTTTAGAATATTAAAAGGGGTGAATGACTAAAGAGGGATTTGGCTCAACCATTTTATGGTCAGGTGGAATGTGGTAGTCCCATCTCGGGTTTGGATGTTGTGTCATTAATGAAAGGTTATTTCTCCTTGTATTTTTATGAATATTGTTTTGGTTTATATGTGGATCATATGGTCATGATTTCATTGGTATTTTTGTTGTTATTATGATGTTTATATATTTTTTTTATGACAGTGTCTATGTATGGCTCTCATCATGTTTTTACTTTTAAATGAATGGATAGTGTATCTATGTCCTAATATATGATAATGAAGTGAATGGTATGAGGGAACAATGTATCTTAGTGATTCTCAGATAAGCATGAGATCCTGATGCTTAAATATGTTGTTTACACCTGTAAGTTACCTATTTTTGATATGTTTGACAAAATGTATCTCATGGCTAGTAGGGGTTTGGTTAAGGTCTTGTTCAACTATTTTCTTTTTGAATCATTGTTTCCCTATTATTTTACTATTCTGAAGATGTCCTTCAATTCTAGGAAATGACAAGAGCTTTGGGCCTTAAAAAGTGGCTTAACTCTTGGGGACGTTGGCACAAAACTAGACAAAATAGTCCCTAGACACTAGCATGCCTATAACATGAGATTGTTGAGAGCCTCCTAGACGTTGAGATGCCTATGTCATTATAGCATCCAAAGGTCAAGTGATCAAAAACATCAGTGGACCATGGGGCAAGCTGCCTGAGGTGCTTGGATGGTTCTCAAGTATCTAGACACTTATGTGGAAGGTTGGTATGTTGTGTTTCCATTGATTCCATTACCTTAAGGTCACATAGGACTTTGAATCTGATCATAGGAGCCTCTTGTCACATGTTTACCCACGTTGGTCGGTTACTTTGGTAAATGTAGGAGGAGGGTGGTTATAGAGTGATATTAGAGCGTGCTTCACTCGTCAGACTGGATGGGATGTGTGTGCTGGTCGTGCATGCATTTCACTTGCATGCGTGTCTATTATGTTTTAATTCCATGTGCTTGTTGCATTCCATGGTGTTGATCATGGTTGTAGT
Source organism: Pinus taeda (assembly GCA_000404065.3). Lineage (NCBI taxonomy): Eukaryota > Viridiplantae > Streptophyta > Pinopsida > Pinales > Pinaceae > Pinus > Pinus taeda. The sequence goes on along the minus strand of APFE031157535.1, from coordinate 35,865 downwards.
GATGTCGCCATGTGGAAGTTGATGTTGTTGTTGTGCAATGCATCGTCATGAGTGTATGACATGTTACATGTTGTTATATGCTACTTACATTTATCATTTTGTACACTTGGTTATATTCCTGTATGCTTGGTTGCATGTATCATTCTTGTAAAATGGGTTTCAAGTATCGTTCACTTATGCTTGATTATATGAATTTAGGAGTATGTGTGTTTGATTACGCATTGCTTACACATGTTAATGTTTACATGTGGTCAAGTGTGCAATGGTGTCATGGTGTTTTTCATGCATGAGGTTGTGGTATGCATCGTTGATTAGGTCATGCATTGATGATTGGACTCTAGTTGGAATGATGCTTATGTGTTGATACACTTACTTGTTATATGTCTATATGCTATTATGATTATGTTATGCATGTATCATGTTAATTTGTTGATCTTGTAGACAAGGTATCCTCCCCAAGTTATGATAAGGTATATTGATTTATTGTGATTTGGTTTAGTTGACATAGTATGCCTTGCAGGAAAAAGATCAAATGGCTAACAGGATGGTAGAATAGAAAGACTATCCCTATGAGTCAGATGAGTAGCATGGTGTTGGGCACTCTTCTGATTTGGTAGACACATTGAGAAGCTTGAAGGAAGAAATAAGTAGTTTTAAGTCAGACAATGTTAGAATCATATAGACACAAGAGAAACAAGCAGAGGTAAATGTTATACTTCTTTAGAATTTATTAGAATTGCAGCAACAAGTGCCACTTCGGGTCAACCATCGATAAGAGGACATAACTAATGGGGCTTATGGAAGTAGGTCTCATGGTGGTCACATTTTAGATAGAGATGACATTATTAGAGATGGCATGTTGTTGGATACTTTGGATAGGAGAGGTGATGGATACATGTACTATTCTAGTTATGGTTTGGATAGACATCATGATCGTCATCATTATCATACTTACAGGAGGGGTGATAGAGGATGCATTCAAGATCAATTTAAGAAGGAGAAGCCACCTAATTATGATGGACATGTGAAGAAGTCAAAAGATGCGAAGGCTTAGATACTTGGGATCAAAAAATTCTTTGAGTTGCATAATTACACAGATAACATGAACACTAGAGTAGCTATCTTCAACTTAAAAGGTAAAGCAAACAGTTGGTGGGAAGATCTGAAGCGGTTCAGAGACATCAGGACATATGACTTGGGTTGGCATCAGTTCAAGTGTCTTTTAAGGAATAAATACTTTTTAGAAATGCACTATGTTAGTAAGGCCAAAGAGTTTTATTAGCCAAAAAAGCGATCAATGCCAAATGAAGAGTACATGACCAAGTTTCTAGAGATATTGAGCTATGTACCTATTGAAGCCTCGAAAATTGGGTCTACAACAAGGGGGACACCCACCCAGTCCGGACCTTGGTTAGCAGCTCCTTTTCCATTTGGTATAGTCGGTCCGACTAGGAATATGGGACCAGTTTCCCAATTTATGTGTGTGTGTGTTGAGAATTGATATTTCCTTCCTAATAATTTCTAAGTAAAATGATTTTATTCTAAATCTAATGCAATTGTATTCTAATGAGAAGAAATATCTAATTCTAAAACTAACCCGGGATTTAATCTTTCAGTTATGCGATCTAAAATAATTTCAAATGGAAATTGGTAATAAAAATCATTCAATTGCTATGAGGAAAGAATTCAATAAAGATAAAAATTTTCGTATAAAAAGTTAGACGAAACAATTGTGAAAAGATATCACATATAAGTCATTCATATGTTAAGCATAAATAAATAGCTATCACCATATATAAGTGCCAAATGATAACTCAAGCATTCAGGAATTCATACATAAATAACTTAACATGAATATCACCTTAACACATAAGTAGAAATCGTTAAGAGATAAAAGTACCATTTATAACTAGTTCTACTCACGAGCTTCAGCAATAATGATTTATCTCTTCTTAATCCAACATCTACTAAGAGTACAAAAGTGCAATTTTATTAGTAGATATTAAATGCAGATATCAATAAATCATGTTCCATTCATTCATCAAGACCTCCTCGGAGGGTGCAAAAGTGCATGTTCTGAGGACAATTTTTTGACAAATTTCAGGACCCTTCTCTAAATCCATGAGAAGGGTTTAAATACTACTAGCTAAATCTAAAAATAGTTTATTAAAAAAATGTAGGATGCGGTTTAAATGAACATCCTCATTTTAGGAAAAAATAAAGCAAAACTACAACTAAAACTAAATCTAAAACTAAATTGGTAATTAACTATCTATGTATTTGTTCCTTGTAGTCGGAAGCATTTAGCATTTGCTTGAGGAGAGTTGGTTGGCCAACCTCCGACTTTAGCTATCCTGTGAAAATGGAATTAGCAAGTGCTGGCGCCATCTTCTCAGCAGAGTTAATGATACATTTGAGAGCCATGCACTGGCTGTGTGGTTTTACCAGGTACGTCCAGTAAGAATCCCAATTCAACTTGGTTAACCTTTTGACGGACTCTGTTCTTTCGTGAGTCTTATATCTCTAGCTTGTCTATAGATGCTATACATTTGGTAGAAATTTGCATATCACTTGAGGATATCCCTGATAAATACCATTGGTTTTTAGGGTTCAGGTTTTGCCTTTTGCCTTTAGCATTTTTTTCTACAATTTTCTGGGCTTACAAGTGACTGAGCGATTACAGGCTTTCCTTCTCAAGGGGTTTTGCCAGGTGATGTGTGATTCGCTAATCGCACATTGGAAACTGCCTCCATTTCTTGATCTGGGCTTCCCTGGTGCTATCGGAAACTGCCTCCATTTCTTGATTCGGGCTTCCCTGGTGCTATTTTTCGCCTCTTGCACACTTTTGTTGGAAGATATAAACCTTAAATTTTGTGGAAATAACAACTCCGTGAGTTCTTGGTTCTGACTTTTAAATTGTCGGTTAGTTATCTCAGTACTCTCTAGTAAACATTTGACCATGTCCGTTTATGGAAGAATCTTGGGCCTCGCCGCTCTCTGGTGCAAGAATGAACATGCTAGTTCTGTAATTGATGCCTCAGACAACCCGCATGAATCTGTAGTTGCTGTAACCTCCATTACTCTGGGATTTTCTTCCTCAAGTAGGTTGTGCATGCTTTCCTAAGTAGTAACACTGGCATCTCTATTACAAGTGGTGTCTGTGTACAAGGGCATCATTTCTTTATCTTCAAAACTGAGAGCTTTACCCTTCTTTCCCATAATATTCTAAAAATTGCTATGTATACTTCTCTACTCTTCACTCCTGCAGTTTACAAATGAGGCAAGAGAAATGATAAGAAAAAGGTGACAAGAAAGCTTTAATGCTGAAAACATATAAAATATATCACCTAATGTGAAATGGCTCTTCGATCAGATCAAAACCATATTTCGTTAATGAATACCAACTAACTCATTAATTAACATTAATGTGCATAACTGGGCATCGGTTTATGGAAAGAAAACATTTTTAAATGACGAGCCCTGTAGATCTGCGGTAAGGCGATTTTGTGATTTGTTTCACAATATCACAGATCGCAATATTGCTAATCCATTGCATGTGGCAATCATCCATTACATTGTGTTTTCTACGAAATGCGATTTGCGAGATGCGCCATTGCATATCGGTGGTTTGAGGCATTTCACCTTAAGTGATATTTGAGGCATGCAATGTGATGAGTGTCTTTTAGTGCATGATTTTGCATCGTGATTTCACAATCTTAGGGTTCCGCTTGTAGGAAGGCATCCATTACCTTTTTATGATGTGACGCTTTTTGTTGAGAGAGTCGTTTTATTCGAACTTTATCATAAAACTGAAGTCTCTTTCTATTCTCCAAGTATTCTCCTAAGTTTATGATAGTACGTTTTGTTAAAAAAGGGAATACATGCACTAAAATATTTTTTTAATTTTTTGAATAAGGATCCCCACTTATTTAGTATTAGTGATAAAACTAAATAAGAAGGGGGGTTGCTGCTGGCCACAACAATTGGCGATTCACATGGAAGAACCAGTTATCTCTGCTTTTCTTTTGGATTTTCTAAACTTCCAAAACAGAAAGCTTCTCCAGAAAATCAAACTTTATTATCGAAAGATAAAGTGTGCCATGCTTTTAGTTGTTGAGGATAGTTTGTTTTTTCTATGTTAACTTTGATTATTAACTTCCTAGAGCTAGTCATTGTACTTACATGAGTGACTACTTGGTTTATAAAGATAAAAACAAAGCCTTCTTTGTGAATCAGTTTTAAATATGGTCATTTGTCGTAGGTAGATCCTCTGCTGCCAGCAGGCATTTATAGCCTCGACAGGGTTACCTGTTACCCAACAATGATCTTGTATCCTACTTGGAGAAATATACGATTTTCAAAGGGAAATCCATATCCACACTTATTGATTTGATTTTCTTTTAATACTCAAAGAATAATGCCTTGGTTTGGTAGCCAAATTATGATAGTGCCATTGACTTGATTTATAACTTTGCTGAACAAGCTAGCTCGTGTTGAGACCCCTTGTCTTTTGATTGCAACAATCTTGAGTCATTGCCCTGTTATGCTATGAAGTTTTGGCAAAGTCAGCAAGCTATAATATCTATGATCATGATAAGTTGGCTCGTGATGAGACCTCCTATTATTTAAGTTAAAGTGTATCACTGGATTATTATTTGAAGCTCGTAATTCCATAGGTTGGGAGGAAGTCATTGTTTCCTTAATAATAGCTCTGGATGACAATAGTAGAGTTTTTTGGAAAGAGCTTTTCTACAGAGAATTTTCATTTTGTTATTGATACTTTTCATTTGACTAATATAAAATAAATTCCCACTAAAGGTCGTTTTTTTATCAAAATTAGCAAGGTCGAAATTAGTATCATTTTCAGATTTATAGCCTTTGACTGTATCTTTCAATAATAATGACCAATTTTCTAAATCAGTTCTATTTATACAAGCGAAAAAACAAAATCTAAAAAAAATACTAGTGTTTTTCCTTAATTCCAAATGTAACCATTTATAACTTGTTTTATTATCAAAATAAAGGAAAAACTAATTTACAAAAGTAGAAGAATGATCTCCTATGGAAAGTATTTTTTGAGGATTTTCCCATTAACAAGTAAAGGTTCTCTTTTTCTTGTTAAATCCTGTAACATAAAAGTAGATGGACCTATGATTTCTACAATTTGGAAAGGGCCAAGCCACATTTGTTGAAATTTCGTATGTTTGCTCTTTTCCTCATGAGCCTTATATATACCTAGGGGAGATAATATGAGGTACAAGGGAGGTACCCAAGGTAATAATGTAATAATGGGATGGGCCATAGTAATAAATAAGGTCGTTAACCCATAACATATAAGGGACCACAAGTAGTTAGTAATAATGTAATGGGCCCATGGTATTGGTTCGATGGTATGAAGGAATCATGTTAATGATGCATGGTATTGTATGTATGAGGCCTATATAGAGGCTAGAGACTCCACATGGAGAGGTGTCAAGGATTATTGTAGGAACAGGCATATGGCTTGTGGAGTGTTCTCCTTCCTTAAGGAGTGAATGTATGGTGTTTCCCTACCTTAAGGGTTTGATTAATAAAGAATCATTTCATATTATTTCTTGGGTTTATTTGCATTGTCTCATATTTTCATATCAAATCTATAACAAGTGGTATCAAATCACTTTCTTGGGCAAAAAGTGGAGAATTTTTTTTATTTATTTTTGCAGGATTTCTGCGGCAGCACGTTTGCAGATCATATCTATACATTTTAGAGAAAAATATACAAAATCTAATTGCAGATATCGATTCTTTGCGAACAAATACCCGATTTCAATAACAAAATCGGCTGAATTGAAGTCTGGATGAAGGGGATATCGCTGATCTAAAAATCAGTGGTGTTGCAGACAATTTTTCGGGACAGCGAGTTTGCGGCGCAGATCTGGATGTATTGGTACAAGATCTATAAAATCTAATTACAGATCTGGATTCTTTGTGAAAAAATACCCAATTTCAAAAAACAAAATCAGTCAAATCAGAGTCCGGATGAGGGAGATATCGCTAATTTAAAATCAGCTCTTTTTTGCAGAAATTTTGGGGACGGCAGGAGAGTTGTAGCGCAGATTTGAAATTCCAGCGCCTGGATCAAGATTTATATCACATGGGTAGATGCAGAATGATTGTTCTATTTCTGAAAATGGGTCATAATAGGGATTCTAAGCAATATTGACTAAACCGTGACAATTTCAAATTTTTGCCAAGTAAGTGAATTTTTTCAAAACCCTCTTCATGGCAGTTCTATGTTTTACAGGAAAAGATAATGGTCCTACTATTGAAAAATACATAAAAGAATACAAGAGGTTATGGAAAAACAATTGGAAATGGTTGGTAGTGGGTAATTTTGAAGATGAGGCAACCACATGGTGGGGATTACTTAACCAAAAGAAGTGTTCCAACCTGCCCAATGAAGAATTTGAAAAATTACTTTTAGACAGATGGTATCATAAGGAGAAACATGTGGGGCTATTTCCAACTGGTATATCCTTATTACAGGTTCATGGATTGATTCAAAAGGAGAAGATCATTGTTTCTATAAATTCTAGTTGCAAGCATAATTTTATTAATGCTAATTTGGCAAAAAAATTGCAAGTTTCAGCAAAACACATTGAAAACACACATGTGGATGATGAGGATGTTCACGTGTATAAGGATTTGAAGATTTCTATGGATAAGTATGTATTGCATGGTGATTTTTATACTTCAGAGATGGATAATATGGATGTTGTTTTGGGATACCCATGGATGGAATCAGTGGGTACTATCAATATTAATGTGAAAAGGAAACTCCTGAAGCTCTGGTATAAAAAGAAGAAAATTACATTACAGGATATTTCCATCAATAAATAGGTAGAGTACATGGAGGCTGAAATAGAAGATGTTCCAAGGACAGACATATCAGATGATGAACCAGTGATGATCGACAATCAAACACAAACAAAATATGAAGAAGAAAAGGTTATAGGTGCTGATACATCAAAGGAGGGCTCAGTGGTTGAAGTAATATTGGAAGATAAGACACCACAACTAGCACCACAACATAACAGCCAGACCAGTAAGGGGTGAATTAAGGAAAAATACATCGTGGGTTAAAACTTCAACATATCATCACCCACATCACCCCACAAGACAACAACCAACAAGATTGCAACCAACTAGCCATAAGCACAACAACCCCCGTAGGAAAGATAGAGAGGAGCGAAGATCCACTTACTACACATCAACACAGAAGTGCTGCCATGGTCAACTTCCATCTCAAGTGAGTGAGGCACCAGTGAGATCAAGGGTTCACCTTTCTCTTGGATGGCTAGATGCACGTGCATGGTACCAATGGAATACTCTTTTGAGTAGATCTTATTATTTGTGTGTCTTCCCATGTTTCGGGGATGAAACATGCTAAGGGGGGTAGAATTTTATATACCTAGGGGGGTTAATATGAGGTACAAAGGGAGGCACCCAAGGTAATAATTTAATAATGGGATGGGCCATAGTAATAAATAAGGTTCTTAACCCATATCATGTAAGGGACCACAAGTAGTTAGTAATAATGTAATGGGCCCATGGTATTAGTTCGATGGTATGAGGGAATCATGGTAATGATCCATGGTATTGTATGTATGAGGCCTATATAGAGGCTAGAGACTCCACATGGAGAAGTGTCAAGGATTATTGTAGGAACATGCATATGGCTTGTGGAGTGTTCTCCTTCCTTAAGGAGTGAATCTATGGTGTTGCCCTACCTTAAGGGTTTGCTCAATAAAGAATCATTTCATATTATTTCTTGGGTTTATTTGCATTGTCTAATATTTTCATATCAGATCTATAACAAAAAACTAATTTACAAAAATAGAAGAATGATCTTCTATGGAAAGTATTTTTTGAGGATCTTCCCATTAACAGGTAAAGATTTTCTTTTTCTTATTAAATCCTGTAACATAAAAGTAGATGGACCTATGATTTCTACAATTTGGAAAGGGCCAAGCCACATTCGTTGAAATTTCGTATTTTTTCTCTTTTCCTCATGAGCCTTATCCCATTTTCAAACTAAATCTCCAATCTGAAATTCCTTTCTAGATATCATGTTTGAATCAAAAGAAGCTTTTACTAATGCTTGGTGAGGAGCATGAGTTATTTTGGCCTGTTCTCGTTGCTCTTCTAGCTTGAGGATTTGCGACTGCCTTAGCTGTAAGGAAGAAGTTGTTGTTTTGTCAATATATTGAACTAAGGCGAAAGAGGGAATCACTAGATGAGTTGGAAGGACCACTTCTTTCCCATAAACTAAATTAAATGGAGAAGTACCAATGGAGGCTTTCTGTGTTATTCGGTCTACCCATAAAGCATATATTAGGGATTTGTGCCAATTCTTATGAGTTTGACCAATGGTTCGCTTAATGATTCTGATTAGGTTTTAATTTGTTGATTCAGCTAACTCATTCCCCTGTGGGTAATAATTGGCAGAGTACTTAATCTTAAAACCTCTTTTGAGTGCAAATTCAGTCATATCATTGCCAGAAAAATAAGATGCATTATTAAACATTAAAGTAGAGGGTAAACCAAACCTGGTGATTATGAACTGATCTATGAAATCAATGATGTGTTCGGCATTAGCTATCTTAAGAGGAACTCCCTCTACCCATTTAGTAAACCAATCTGTAGCTATAAGGATATACCTATGTTGTTTAGAAGAGTGAGGAATGATCTCACCTATTATATCCAATCCCCATTGATCAAAAGGTTGCTCAATATTGACTGGTTGCAATGGTAACGATGGTTTATTTTGTCTCCCAGCAGTAGTTTGACAAACTTGACATTTCCTTACATAGCTATCCGCATCTTTGAATAGTGTAGGCCAATAGTACCTAGCACGCAAGATTTTATGCGCGGTAGCATCTCCATCATAATTTCCACCTGCTAGTCCATTGTGGAATTCCTGCAACAACTTTTTAGCTTCATATTTCTTAAGACATCTAAGGAGGGAAAAATCATATTTCATCCTAAAAAGTACATCGTTTACGAGTTGATATTGTTTAGCCTTCAACCTTAGGGCTCTTTTCTTTATATAATCGAGGTTTCAAGGAGCATATCTATTCTTTAGATAAAATATGATATTAGCATATAATGATTCAATATCGTTTAGGCTTACATCATATGTTTGTGCTTTTACAGATGTTATTTCAGAAATAATCGATGCTCCATCCAACATTTTGCAAAAGCCTTGACCTTTTATAATATTTTCTCGTTTAATTTCATCGTCATATTCTTGTAAGGCAGTAACCCAATTGGCTCTTTTCTCTCCCATGTCTTTCTGTACTAAAATATTTCTTACCACTGGAAATGGTACTATGATTTTTGTATGGGTTTCAAGTAGAAAGGGTTTGAAATGTTTGATCACTTTGAAAACAACATAAGCTTGTTTTTCAACGTCTGAGTAATTAAATTTAGCCCCTTGTAGGTTTGAACTGAAAAAGGCATTTGGGGATTCTTCCTTGTTTTGATTTGCTTGAGTGAGTATCGCAACATATGATTTATCATAGGAAAATATATATAAAATGAAAGGATCGAAAAAATTTGGAGTTGCTAAAGATGGGGCATTTACAATTGCTTGTTTAATTAGATTGAATGCATTATATTCCTCTTGGCCCCATTCAAAGGTTGAGTTATTTTTAATCTATGCTTGTAAAGGAAATACGATCCTTGAAAAATATGGAACAAATCTCTTTACAAAATTAATCTGGCCAAGGAAGGATTGCATAGTTTTCTTTTTGTGAGGTAAGGGTATTTCATAAATCTCCTTGATTCTATCGGGATCAATATGGATTCCAGATTTTGACGCTATAAATCCAAGAAGTTTTCCTTCACTTAATGAAAAAAAGGACTTTTTTTCGTTAAGTGAAATTCCATACCTTTGGCAGTGTTGGAAGATCTGTTTTAAATCTCTAAGATGATTACCTCATTTTTTGGAATATACAGTTATATCATCCAAGTAGATTACTACTGATTTGTTTACTAATCCCTTAAATGCGATGTCCATGGCCCTTTGAAATGTGGCGTTGGCATTGATCAAACCGAAAGGCATCTTTTGATATGCATAAGTACCCCATTTGGTTCTCAATGTGGCCTTTAATTGATCATCGAGATGGACCAAAACTTGGTTGTACCCAGAGAAACCATCCAAGAAAGAGATTAATTCTGATCCTGCAACTGCTTGTAATATTTGCTCCATGGGAGGTAAAGGAAAATTATCTTTTTGGCAGGGTTTGTTAAGATTTTGAAAGTAAATGCAAATTATTTTCCTTTTTTACGGGCACCATATTGGAAACCCATTTAGAATGTTGAATGGGAAAAATGATTTTGACTTTCAATAACTTATTGAGCTCAGATTTTATTTGGTTTTCTAGATTATGATGGATCTTTCTCACCTTTTTCTGGACAGGTTTTTCATCGTTTATCATTAGGATAGTATGTTGAATGATAGAAGTGTCGTAAGTCTTAAGTTCATCATAGTTCTAGGAAAAGACACTTTTGTATTGTTTCAAAAGATGAACATACACTAATATTTCTTCAGGGGCTAGGCCAAGACCTAGATTGATATTTTGCAACTTGGTATTAGTTCCTAGATTTACTAGTTCGTAGTTCAGAGTTGAACTTTGAAGATTTGAAATGGTAAATCTTTTGAATCGATATTTCAAATCATATAGGTCTTCCAATTTGACTACTGATTTTGGCATAACATTATTAGTGCTATTTTGTTGCAATTGTTTCTCATGTTGGTCCTCGACAATTATCTGATTAGCGTAAGATCCCTCTGATGTGAGGAAGCTTACAATATCAAGATCATCGTTGAAAATTCTCCAATTGGTAATGTTATCAGGAATCGAGGGTCTAAACATCAATTCGATTGAAAATCTATCTGGGCTATAGTCTTCTGAGGGAATGAGCTTGGAAGCTACATTTGTCAAGAGGTCAGCATTAGCATTTTGGAGTCTGGGAATTGATGTAATATTGAATGCTATAAAATGTTCAGTCAGATCTTGTACTAAAGATTGATAATGCTTTAAATGACTTGATAGACAATGTATAGTATTACATACCTCTTTGATAACAATTTCAGAATCTCCAAATACTTGTAGATACTTAATATCTAATCCAATTGCTTTGTATAATCCTTGGACTGAAGCTTTGTATTCTGCGGTATTATTGGTGCAATCAAACTTGAGTCTACAAGTTAGCATAGTTTTGTTTCCCTCTGGACTGATTAATACGCATCTTGCTCTTGCTCCTTCGTTAGATGTAGAACCATCAAAAAATAACTTCAGAAATAAATATTTATTTAGAGGAATATCTACGAAATTTACACATTTAGAACTATCTATTTGAGAAAAATTTTCTAATTGGGATAAAACAGAATGTTCTAAGGCGGGCGAAGTATGAGTATTAAAATTTCCTAAGAAAGAGTCAACAAAATAGTTGCCAATTATATTGTTGTTGTATGCTACAGGTTCATTTTCTCCCTCCAATTTTGTTACTATGTATTTCTGATGTCTTTCTTGCTCAACCTTTATCTGATTTGGTTTACCATTGTAAGGGAGCCACATATGCGATTAATTAGTTACAAAATATCCGTGAAGTTTTTCTGACCAATCTTTGCTGAGAATTAAGCCATAAAATTCTGGAATAATTTGCAACTAAAATATTAATAACTTGACATACCTTTGGGTTAGATGACAACCTTATGGTAACTTGATTTAGTTCGCTGAACACTTCAACTTGCGACTGGTCCATCTAAACTATGTGCACTGTAGATTTTTGAGGTTGAACATTCAACTTTGCACATATTGATCTAGGTAAGATATTAGATGAAGCTCCTGAATCCACTAAACAATTATGCAAATTTTTGTTGAAAACTTCATAAGTAAGGAGAAATGGGAGAGTATGAGATCTTGACCTTCCTCCAATTAAAGCGATATCATTTGGATCAACTTTATTAGTGACATTAGTTGGAGGTCTTCCCATCTAGTGAGAAGCTTGTGAGATTATAGCGGCAGGCAGAGGTGCAATTGGTATTGATTGTAATTCTTTCAAAAGTATCTTTTGTTGATGTTTTAACCTGCTCAATTCATAAAAAATAATGTTATCCCTAGTCTTCTTCATGTCTTCTATGATATTATACTCCATCTCATAAAAAACAATCAATGTTTTAGATGGAGTTGGTGAATCTGTTTGGACTGGGCTTGTTTGAGTCGCTTTGGGTGACGTTTTCTTAGCTGCAACTTTATCCTTAGACATTGAGCTTGCACTCTTTGGCTTAGGAATAGGTTTTGGAGGATCGAGTTGATTTCTACTTCTAGTACTAACTAGGGATGCCTCTTGATCCTATTCATCTGGGAGGATTAAATCCCACATTCCCTGTACTTCTACAACCTCTTCTTCATCAATAGGCTCTTTGTTAGAAATTTCCTCTTCTTCTTCTTCTTCTGATTTAGCGTTTGTGATAGCATTGGGAGCCTTTGAATCAATCAAAGGATTTCTTCTATAACGCTTGTAAGGCTTTTTCGAAGAATTCTATCCTACTTGTTTCTTAATGTCAACCATTTCGTTGGACATGGTTTTCAAAAATTTCTATAATCCTTCTAAATCAAATGGGTCTTTTGATTGTTTTTTCTTTGGATCTTCTTTAAAAGTAACATTCTTAGATTTTCGTTCATCAAGAGCATTTTTCTTTTCTAAGGCTATGATACGTTTCTCTACCGCTATTGCTTCCTTCTTATTGTCAGCTAAACTTGTTTTGTTAGCCCTATCAATGAACATTATGATGTTTGATTGTAGAGCATATATGTACCATTCACTTCGAACTTCTTTGCTAGGCTTGGAAGTGGTAGGAATTTTGTTCAACAGTTTATTGAAACATGAGTTAAAATTTTTGATAGCTTCCTTTGACTCAGCCCTAAGGTTAGACAGGTCATTGACCAGTGTCACAGTAGACCTGTCATCACTGAACTTAGTCAAGAATTGTTTTTGGAAAATATCCCAACTAGTAATAGATCAGGAAAAAAAATGAGAAATGCCATGATCAAGTTGCTCCTTGTAAGGTGTAAGGAAAGAGTTGGACAATAGTGTCTTCATTAGTAACCCCATTAAGATTTATAGATAACATAAAGTTATTTATGTGTTCTTCTGCTAGCATGCATGTTTTAGGATTAAACTTAGGCAGCCATTTTTAGGACGGGCCAGTATTTGACTCAAGGGCGTAGACATTAAGACTACCCCTGGGTTATTCCATGGAGATTGGTCCATTGTTGAACTACTAATAGAGGAAAGCATAGAAGATGATGCCTGCAGTTGGGAAGATGAGGATATTACAGTTCCAGATGATTGAGAAGGAGATGTGGAAGTTCCAGTGAACTGGTGGACAGTAATTTGAAGTGGAGGGGTGGATGGTTGACTTCGTGGTGGAGAGGTTGAGATGGATGATGATGACGAAAAAGTCTCACTATCAGACCCTTTAGGTTATTTCCTCACCCTCTTCCTTGTAGGTAGAGGTAACTCAGTTGGATCGATACCAAACTTTTCACTCTTCAATCTAGTAAGAGGATGAGAAGGGTTGTATTGTGCAGTCACACTACCTTGATATTTTTCAGATTTTTTAGGTGATATAGAAAATTGCTAAACCTTATGGATTAGAGATTCAACTTCTGGAGGTTCAATAGTAGATTTCTCTAAAATGTTTGGGTTTGTGGCAGTGGTTGTTGCTTGATCAACTTCTTGCTCAAGATTTAAAGATTCTAAATGAGATGGAGAAGTCGAGGGAGATGGTGAGGGCGATTTACTCTTAGAATGGTATTTAGATTTGGATTTACTTACCATTAATAGTTCGGGCCCTCCTTCTAGTGCCAAATATGTTGAATCCCCGAAAATTGGGTCTACAACAAGGGTGATACCCACCCGGTCCGAACCTTGGTTAGTAACTCCTTTTTCGTTTGGTATAGTGGGTCTGACTGGGGATATGGGACCAGTTTCCCAATTTATGTGTGTGTGTGTTGAGAATTGATATTTCCTTCCTAATAATTTCTAAGTAAAATGCTTTTATTCTAAATTTAATGCAATTGTATTCTAATGAATAGAAATATCTAATTCTAAAACTAACCCAGGATTTAATCTTTCAGTTATGTGATCTAAAATAATTTCAAATGGAAATTGGTAATAAAAATCATTCAATTGCTATGAGAAAAGAATTCAATAAAGATAAACCATTTCGTATAAAAAGTTAGATGAAACAATTGTGAAAAACATATCACATAATAAGTCATTCATATATTAAGCATAAATAAAGAGCTATCACCGTACATAAGTTCCAAATGATAACTCAAGCATTCATACATAAATAATTTAACACGAATATCACCTTAACACATAAATAGAAATCGTTAAGAGATAAAACTACCATTTATAACTAGTTCTACTCATGAGCTTTAGCAATAATGATTTATCTCTTCTTAATCCAACATCTACTAAGAGTACAAAAGTGCAATTTCAGTAGTAGATATTAAACGTAGATATCAATAAATCCTATTCCATTCATTCATCAAAACCTCCTCGGAGGGTGCAAAAGCGCATGTTCCGAGGACAAGTTTTTGACAAATTTCAGGACCCTTCTCTAAATGCATGAGAAGGGTTTAAATACTACTAGCTAAATCTAAAAATAGTTTATTACAAAAATGTAGGATGTAGTTTAAATGACTGTCCTCATTTTAGGCAAAAATAAAGAAAAACTAAAATTAAAACTGAATCTAAAACTAAATTGGTAATTAACTATCTATATGTCTGTCCCTTGTAGTGGCAAGCATTCAACATTTGCTTGAGGAGAGTTGGCTGGCTAACCTCTGATTTTAGTTGTCCTGCGAAAATGGAATCGGCAAGTGATGGCACCATCTTCTTGGCAGAGTTAATGATACATTTGAGAGTCGTGCACTGGCTCTGTGGTTTTACCAAGTACGTCCAGTAAGAATCCCAATTGAACTTGGTTAACCTGTTGATGGACTCTGTTCTTTCTTGAGTCTTCTATCTCTAGCTTGTCTGTAGATGTTGTAGATTTGGTATAAATTTACATACCACTTGAGGATATCCTTAATAAATACCACTATTTTTTAGGGTTCAGGTTTTGCCTTTTGCCTTTAGCATTTTTTTTCTACAATTTTTCAGGTTACAGGTGACTGAGCGATTACAGGATTTCCATCTCGAGGGGGTTTTCCTCGTGATGCATGATTCACTAATCGCGCATCAGAAACTACCTCCATTTCTTGATGTGGGCTTCCCTGGTGCCATTTTTTTTCTCTTTTACGCTTTTGTTAGAAGATATAAGCCTTAAATTTTGTGGAAATAACAAGTCCATGAGTTCTTGGTTCTAAGTTTTAAACTATTGGTCTATTATCTCAGCACTATCTAGTAACCATTTGACCATGTCCATGTATGGAAAAATCTTGGGCCTCGTTGCTCTTCGGTGAAAGAATGAACATGCTAGTTCTGTAATCAACACCTTAGGCAACCTGTGTGAATCTGCAGTTGTTGTAACCTCCATTACTCTGGGATTTTCTTCCTTGAGTAGGCTGTGCATGCTTTCCCAAGTAGTAACATTGGCATCTTTGTTTCAGGTGGTGTCTGTGTACAAGGGCGTCATTTATTTGTCTTCAGAACTCAGAGCTTTACCTTTCTTTCCCATAATATTCTGAAAACTGCTATGTATACTTCTCTGCTCTTCACTCCTATAGTTTACAAATGAGGCAAGAGTAATGATAATAAAAAGGTGACGGGAAACCTTTAAATGCCGAAAACATATAAAATATATCACCTTACGTGAAATGGATTTTTGATCAGATCAAAACCATATTTCATTAATGATTACCAAATAACTCATTAATTAACATTAACGTGCATAATTGGGCATCAGTTTATGGAAAAAAAAAATTCAAACGATGAGCCCTGTAGATCTGCAATAAGGAGACTTTGTGATTTGCTTCGCAATATCGCAGATCATAATATCTCTAATCTGTTGCATGTGGCAATCATCCATTACAATGTGCTTTCTGCAAAATGCAATTTGCGAGATGCACCATCGCATATCGGCAGTTTAAGGCATTTCACCTTAAGTGATATTTGAGGCATGCAATGCGATAAGTGTCTTTTAGTGCATGATTTTGCATCAAGATCTTTCAATCATAGGATTCCGCTTGTAAAAAGGAATCCATTACCTTTTTGCGATGTGATGCTCTTTATTGAAAGAGTGGTTTTATTCAAAATTTATCATAAAATTTAAGTATTTTTATATTTTCTGGGTATTCTCCTAAGTTTAAGATAGTAAGTTTTGTTAAAAAACGATATATAGGCACTAATTTATTTTTTTTGTTTTTTGAGTAAGGGTCCCCACTTATTTAGTATTAGTGATAAAAATAAATAAGAAGGGGGGTTGTTGTTGGCCATAATAGTACCATATCTTAAAGATGAGAAGGCTAAAGTTCAACAATTTTTTGTGGATTCCCATTATCCTTTAGAGATCAGATGGAGTATGATGAAGCTTGGTCACTTGAGGAAGATATTGTGAAATTCAAGCATTGTTATGAATAGTAAAAGCATAAGAATGAATCTTAGTAAGGATGGAAGGGAAAAGACAAAGGTAAAGGTAAATGGAAGCAAGAAAGAACAAGGCCTCAAAATGTAGACGAGAAATAAAATGTGGCTCCAAAAAAGAGGTTCAATGCAACTAGATAGGGACATGGTTCACACAATAGCAACAACAACATAGAGGTGAGGGCACTAGTCGGTTGGAGTGGTGGACATGCGGAAAGGAGCATTTTAAGAGAGATTTTCCACAAATCAAGGTGGTAGGCATTGGATATATAGTGCATAGGAGGCACAAATTGTTGGGGATGTTGGTCAAAGTGTTCCTTGTATGTATGCAACATTGGATAAAAAATAGGTAGATCATTAGGAATCTATCATTGAGATGGACAACATGCTTTCTGATCAAGTTATTTCTATTTTTATTCACCCTGATTCTAATTATAGCTATGTTAGTCCTGAATTGGTTGATAACTGTGGTTTGAGTAAGGAATTGCATGAGAAATCTTGGTTAGTGTAGTTGGATATCGATACAAAAAAGAAAGTTCATCATTGGGTAAGAGCTTGTGCATTTTATTTGAATGGTATGCCCACCACAATGCATTTGAATGTATTACCATTGGGATCATACAATATGTTGTTGGGCATGTATTGGTTGTATCTTCGTCGAACCAAGGTAGATTTTTATGACAAATCCATTGAGTGTGTTGATGATAATGGGGAACCAAGAGTCTTACAGGAAAAGAAGAAATCGACATTAGTTAGGATGGTGACAGTTATGCAAGTAAAGCATAGTCACGGGAAAGGGTGTATGTTAATTGTAGTGCACATTTCTAGTGAAAAGGGTAAGGAAGTTGAGGATGAAGATGTTTTAAACAGAAACCCAGTTTTACAATAGTTTCAGGATGTATTTCATGTGGTCATTTCATAGTTTCCACATCACAGGGAGGTAGACTTTTCTAATGAGTTAGTTGTAGGGGCAGTTGTAGCATCAAAACCACCTTACAAGATATGCACACATAAGTTGGTAGAGTTGAAGTTGTAGTGAAAGGGTTTGACAAAGGATACATTAGACCAAGTGTATCACCTTGGGGCACATCAATGTTGTTTGTGAAGAAGAAAGATGGTACTCTTAGATTATGCATTGATTATAGGTAGTTGAGCAAAGAGACCATCAATAATAGGTATCCATTGTTGAGGATTGATGACTTGTTTGATCATTTGAAGGGAGTATCAGTGTTCTAAGATTGATCTAAGATCTAGATATCACTAGGTATGCATCAAAGAGAAGGACATTTACAAGACAACTTTTAGGACTAGGTATGGGCATTATGAGTTTTTTGTAGTTCCATTTGTTTTGACCAATGGTCCATCTACATTTATGTGATTTATGAATAATGTGTTGCATTCATATTTGGATAATTTTGCTATTGTTTTGATTGATGACATATTAGTATATTCTAATAATGAGATTGTTGAGAGAGCATCAGTTGTATGCTAATATCAGCAAGTGCAGTTCCTTTCAGACTGAGGTACACTACTTGGGACATGTTGTCTCGAAGGAGGGAATTGAGGTAGATCCAGAAAAGATAAGGGCCATCATGGAGTGGGTATCTCCCAGGAATGTGGATGAGGGTGAGATATTTCATGGGATTGGTAGGCTATTACATGAGGTTCATCACGAACATCTCACAAATTTCTTATCCTATTACATCATTACAGAGGAAGGATAAGAAGTTTGAATGGACAGAGGATTGTGAGGCTATTTTTGAGTATCTTAAGAAGTTGTTTACACATGCACCAATGCTGCAAATTGTAGATCCAGAAAAAGAGTTTGTAGTGTGCACAAATGCTTGCAAGAGAGGACTTGGTTGAGTCCTTATGTAGGATGGACAGGTGGTATGCTATGAGTCACAAAACTAAACAAGCACGAGAAGAACTACCCAACACATGAATTGGATTTAACATTAATCATACATGCATTGAAGATGTGGAGGAAATATCTTCTGGGAAAGAGGTTTGTACTGATGAGTGATCACATTAAGTTGACGTATTTGTTTGACCAACTAAATGTGAATGTCTGATAGGCTATATGGTTGGCCACAATCAACAAGTTTGATTTCGATATCAGCTACATTAAAGGAAAGGAGAAGATGGCCACAAATTTTCTTAGTACGCGGGTATAGGTAAATCACTTAGTAGTTATGAGCTCCTATGGGATAGAATTATAGGATATAATCTTGCAAGAAGCTCAGCAGGATGTCAGGTATATGGAGATTGCAAACAGGTTGCGGTAGAGTATTGGTACAGTTACAGGTGATAGTACAGGTATATGTACAAGTGGTAGTACAGTTACAGGTGCAGGTGGTAGTACAAGTAGAGGTATAGTTATGGGTACGGTTTCGGTGCACGCGATGTGGATGATTATCTTACAACATATCGACTGGTTAGATTCAGAAACATGATATATGTGCTAGATAATAGTGAGCTAAAAAAGGTGACCTTGAGGGAGTTCCATGTGGAACCATATTCAGGTCACCCAGGGTATCAGAATACATTGAAAACAGTGAAGAGATTTTATTATTAGCTGATACTAAAGAGGGATGTAAGAGAGTTTGTGGCTAGTTGTTTTGATTATCAATGCATGAAAGAAGAGTGTAAGAATCTAGGTGGACTACTATAGTTGATTGTTATTTTAGAGTGGAAATGGGAATTCATTTCCATGGACTTCATAACAAGATTTATGAGGATAGTGAGACATCATGGTTCCATAATGTTTGTTGTGGACAGGTTGAAAAAGGTTGTGTACTTCATTTTAGTGAAGTCTAGATTCTCAGCTAGCGATGTAGCATAGGTATTCATGACAGATGTGGTTAGATTGCATGGTGATCCAAATAAGATTGTGTCAGACAGGGATACAAAGTTCACTTCCAAGTTTTGGAAGGAGTTATTTGTAGGTTTGGGCACATAATTCTCCTTAATTACAACTTATCACCTGTAGAAATAGGGAAAGATAGATAGGGTCAATAGGATATTAGAAGACATGTTGAGGATCTATTTGATGCACTAGCAGTGAATGTGGGAAGAGTACCTTCCGCTGGTAGAGTTCACTTACAACAATGGGTATTAGGACTCTTAGAGTATGAGTCCATTTGAGGCACTGTATGGGTAGAGTTGCAATACTCCCATCAATTGGAGTGATCCAATTAGAGGGGTATTGATTAGAATGGATATGTTGGAAGACATGGAACATGAAATGTAGGTAATCAAGAAGAATCTAAAGGTAGCACAAAATAGGCAGAAGCATTATGTAGATCAGAACATGTTTCTCAATAAGTTCTAAATTGTGGAACATGTGTACTTGCGCATCAAACCAAAGAAGAGCTCCTTACAGATTGGATTATGTGCCAAGTTAGCAACACAGTTTTGTGGACCCTTTAGTATTGTTGAGAGGATTGGGCCAGTAGGCTATCGAATTGCACTTCCTCTGACAATGAAAGTCCATCATGTTTTCCATGTGTCATTTCTTAAGATGTATGTTAAAGATGTTGAACATGTGATTGACTTGTATCTATTGCAGGTGGAACTAGATGAAGAACTTCAACCGGATCCTTAGTGTATATTGCAGAAAAAGTTGCTCATGCTTTGAAACTGAGAAATCGAGTGAGTTAAAGTGCAGTGAAAGCACTTTGGCCCTATGAAGCTACATAAGAGATGGTGGATCAGATGTGATCTATGTATCTTTCGTTATTTTCTAGTTGAGGCAAAGAAATTCTGGTTTGGTGTTTTGGTATATGTCTTGGTATATATTTTGGGATATGTTTGATGGTGTTTTGGTATATGTACATATGTATATGGATGTAAATACTGCCATGAGCTATGTTATAAAGATCCAGGGGAAGCATGTTTGTTTTTGAATAGTTTTTCTAAGGTATATTTTTGGTTCAACATTGAGGATGGTGTCGCCCAGGGGGGATGGCTCTGTAACGTCCCTAGAAAAAAATACATTTAATAAAAGTTAATAAGAGAAAAAATAATAACCACGCATGATGAGAAACTATTCTAAGTTGAATCTTGGGAATGACATCCTAGTGTGGGTGTTCATAAGTTTAGTATGGCTAAGGAAATTGGAAAAAGCAATGGCTAAGGCTTTGGAAAGGAAAAATGGCATTTTTGGCACATTTATTTATGAAAATAATGGAAATAAGGAGAAAAAGGAGGTGAAAGGTCACAAGTTTCATGTGAGGAGGAAAATGAAGGAAAATAATGGAAAATGAAGAAAATAGAGGCCTCATTAATAAAAAGGCTTCTAAGGATCGGTTGGTAACCTTTTGCCAATTTAGTTTTGGATCTATCTCGTTATTCTCTCTATCTCTCTCACTCTTGGATGCATAGAGTTTTCTTCGAGCATTTTGGCATTGGATCAATAAAGGAAAAGAGGGCAAAAAGAAGCAAAGATAAAGTAGGGAAAGGCAAGATCAAGTAGCTATAGAAAGATTATTTGCAAGTATTGATTTGCATGTGTATTTTCCTTACTAGATTTGGCATGCATAACATTGCATGTGGTTTCTTTGTTGTTATGGCATGGGTTTTTCTAGGTGTAACAATGTTTTCAGCTTAACCTTTCCATTTCCGAATATCCATGGTGTGATGGGGTTCTCATGTTTTGGTTGAGTTGGATTGCTAGATGGATTCAAAGTTGAGTGAGGTAGATCTATGAATGATAGAGAACATGGCCTAGTTGTACCTAAACTAGACTATGGATCACATTAAAGCCACTAGCCAAGTGACACCTGATCTAGACTGTGGGTTGCGGTAAAGCCAAGATTGTGCTTCATCGGTGGGCCTAGGAATCCTTGACGATAAATTGTAGGATATAAGATAAATCCAAGAGGTGGTTTTCTCTCTGTTGGGCCTAGTAATCCTAGGTTTGTGATATTAGGTAAAACCTAAAGAGGGGGTCTTGGTTTAGGGCCTAGTGATCTAGGTTTGGATTGCAGTAAATCCTAAGAGACTAGGAGATGGGATAATTCCTCATGGTTTAGGTGGAGAATCTAGTGGCATCCATGCTTCTTTTCCTAATTATCGGGTGGATATCATGGTAAATCTTGTTATGAGATGTTCATCATGTTGTCCTAATGATCCAGGATGGATTACGGTAAAGCCTCCCTTCTATTGATGAGGGTGAGGTGGTTTAGCGTCATGATTCCCTAGTTGGTTCTTTGGTTTGAGTCCCATGTTCATGCTTGGAATATGTGTTCCACAAAAAATTTTCACCTTGACATTTTTCAATCTGTGTGAGTCCATTACCACTCGTACTTTCCTCCTTTGCAGGTCTTAAGCTTCAGTTCCTCATATCAAGCCTCAGAAATAAGAGAAAGCCCTCAAAATTCTATAAAACTATGGTTCTGCACTTTCTCTTTGCATTACCTATGGTCTCGCACCTAATGGTCATGTCTCCTACACACCTGACCGCTTTGTCTCTGTGTTATGGGTGTGGACCCGTCTAAAAGTTAAAAAGGCACAAGTATATTCTTAAAAACTCACTTTGAGTCATTTCTAGAAGCTTCTGGAAGGAATCTTGAGGTGGCAAGTTCGCTCCCTTAAGGTTCATGCATCCCATACCTTAAGGATCTAACCCCTTGATGTGAGGAGCTTATCCCTTTGAAGGAGGACTCTATCCCTTCATAGGTGGACATGTAACCTCCTTCCTTTGCACTATAAAATGAAGCATTGGGCTGATTACTTGGGAGGTTGAAAGCTGAATATTTTTGAGGTGAAATGCTGCTGGAACTTAGTCTTCTTAGTTGAGCTTTTATGAGGAGAGATTACATACCTCTTTTATCTCATTTGGAAGAGTGTAAGGCTTGTCAAAGTAAAGGAGATTCCTGTTTTGGACCCTTGGAAGAGCTTGTTCAACATTAAGGCTAAAAAGGTTGTAAGGTTCTTCTACTTCAATGTTAGTACAAATAAGTTTGTTTTTCTCAATAAGTTGTTGTTTTATGTTTATTTTATGGATTCCTTGATCACCATAATGAACATGATTTATGATATTATCTATGCAGGTTCTATTTGATGTTTGCTTATTTGTGATTGCAGGTTCTCAAAAGGAAACTCTTTCGGATGGTTGAAGGATGGCTGCTACAAACTAGCATTGAAATTAAAGTAGGGTCTAAACACCTCTATAGTTTTTATTTATGAATCACATATGTTTAGAGAAAGACAGATTTGTTTGTCTACTTGTTGCTAGATATCTTTTGATACTAGGGAGATCAGCCTTGTCTGCAAGATCGATTTATCTGGCCAACAAATTGGCGACTCTACTGGGGAACTTGCTACACTAAAATTTGTCACCATGACTATCTGCAGTTAGGATGGCTCCATCAACAGTCATATTATCCTCCTTGGCAAGCCTTATACCTCTGCTCTCCATGTCAAACTTCAAGAAAGAGAGAAAGTCATTAAAAAACATGTTTATCTCTGGGTACGCAATTTCTCTCTACCTTACCTGCGTGTACGCATCCCAAGTTCATTATACCTGCGTACTTGTGCGCTCTGTATGTCAAGGGATGGGTGCGTACTCCTGTAAAGGTCAAAAGGCGGGAGTTTCATCTTAAAAAAGTTATTTGTGGTCATTTCTAGAGCATTCTAGAAGCTTGTTTGACGTGTATTGAGCGCCTCCAGATGGTTCATGTATCCCTAAGAAAGAGGAACTTATCCCATCAAGAGGGGAGCTAACCCATTCAAAGAGGGGCTTATCCCATTGATGGTGGACCTGATTAACTTCCTCTAGAACACTATAAATACAGGCATTGGGCCAGACGGAGGGAGGTTGAAAGCTGAATATTCCAAAGGGTAGATGCTGCTGGAATTAGGACTTCCTTGTAGAAGCTTGTGAGGAGAGATTCCCATCCTTTCTTGTTTCATTTGGAAGTGGGTGAGCTTATCAAAGTAAAGAAAAACTCTTGCTGGACCCTGGGAGGAACTTGCACAACACCAAGGCTCAGGTTGTAATGGTTTCTTTTGTTTCCTATTAATACAAATAAGTCCATTCTTCTCAACAATTTGTTATTAATGAGTTGTTTCATATACTCCTTGGTCTGTATGTTGAATATGTTTATTTTATGAGATATTCAGGTGCTATGTAATCGTTTTATTGTTAGTGAATGCAGGTTTCGAAGTGAAGGAGGAGCTCATCTGGATCGACGAGGCTAGACTACTACAACAGCGTTGGACTATAGGTAGGATCTAAAACACTTGATTTATTGTATGGTAAATGCATGTTTAGAGAAGGATTGCTCTTAATTGTCTTGTTTGTCACTAGAAAGTCTTAGGCTTCTAGGGAGGTTGGTTTTGTCCACAATATTAACTCTTTCCGCATGACAAATTGGCGACTCCGATGGGGAATCCATTAATGTGAATGATTTTTCCTTTGTGTGACACTTTGATCTGGAAAGAGTCATTGCTTTTTTGGTTTTTGGCTATTTGACTGTGTATTTGGGTGGGCTAGCTTAGAGTTAAGTTAGATTTTAGTTTTTCTTTATTTTTTCAGTAGTACACACCCTCTTAGTTGAGCACAGTGCATACTTGTACGCACTACAACTTTGTACACAGAGCGTGCACGCACCTGTGCAAACAAGCCGCCTGCGTACCCTGTCAAAAATTGAGAAAATTTCCATTTTTTCCCTTAGATTTTGTCTTTCATTAGTTTTTACTACCCAGATCCACTGGCTATCTATCAGAGATCTTCACCTGAACTTGTTTCGTTAGCGTCAAGAGTTTTAGTGAAATTCATAGAAGTTCTAGCCTTAGGGTTTGATTTTTGCATTGGTATTGTAGTGACTTTGACTTTAGAAGTTGTGAAACCTTGGATCTCTCTGGTTTTGTCAGTCTTCTTAGGATTCAGACCTATCATAAAGTCTACCTGTGTGAGCAACCTACCTTTGTGTTGTCTCTTTGCGGAATTTCGAAGAAGCTTGTTGATTAAAGTTGTGAATTTCATTCTTAAGAAAAGAACAAAAGAGTTTGATTTTTGTTTTTGACTGGTTTATGATTCTGCATGAACTGGTCCTTAGTTTGATTGTTACCAACTAAAACAACCTGGAATCATCTTAGTAGGCTTTTGCCTCTTTAGATTTGCTTTTAGGTAAATTTCCTTTTGATTGCTTTTGAGTGAGTTTTTCATAGATTTTTATAAATTTTGAAATTGCTTTGTCAAAATAGTTTTATATGCTTTGTTAAATAGGAAAAATACAAAAACATCTCCTTTGCAAAGTTTGTTTTAAGTAGCATTTGAAGTTTTTGAAAGAAAAAGGAATTTTTGTCCAAGTAATGAGTGGTCATGTGTTGTATGCTTGGAAAATATAAAGAGATTGTTTCTTTGATCATCTGTTAAGAAAGTTTCTTTTATCAAAGTTTGCATTCTCCAACTCTCTTAGCTATGGATTTCATTGAAAAAGGAAAAGTAGTGTAAATCATCCTAGGTGCATCTTTTTAGTGGATTTGAGTCGAGTCTACATACCATCAGTTTCATCTCCACTACCTTTTGTCTTAAAGAAAAGCCATAAAATTAACGCTTAAAGTAAAATCAACTTAGCAATTTTTCTTTTACTAGGGCTTTGAAGCACCAATATAGATCAGGCTAGTGTCTTGGAGTAGGAGAGTAATTAACTCTCCAAGACTACAAAACCAAACAAGTAGCTTATCTTGTGATAGGATAAATCCAGCTGTTGCATTTATACTCTGGGAAAGCTCCTCTTAAAGGAGAAGCACGAGCTCGTGTCCGAACCAGTGAGGGGATCAATCCTCCCTCGTTGGGAACGACGCTAGAAACGCACGTATTACAAACGGTAAACCTCAGATTATTGTCGAGGAGCCAGGGGTCACTTATCGGTAAACCTTGGATTGTTGTCAAGGAGCCGGTAAGGGGATTGAGCTTGATACTCTGCCCTTGCGTGCTGTCGGAGTGTAGATTGTTCCCCCAGGTGTATTTGTTTCTATTGGTGACCTTAGTGACCATTATCTTAGGATTCTACCCAAGGTAACGGTGGAGGGAAGATCCCACTGTACCTAGAGCAGACGTCGGCTAGACTCACTTGGATTTTCTGGGGGTTCACTTCACTCGAGACGGTTAAAGTGGAGGAACTTGGTCTAGTCTATTCATTAAGCAGGTTGCCGGGGTAGCTGTTCCACCCGCTATTTCTGTACTGAATCCTACGAGGTTGGATTTCATCACCAACTAGTTTTTTTGGTCCAGAAGCTTACTGTTTGTGTTTGGTTTAACGCCCTAGATTCTTTAGGCGTATGTTTCAAATTTGATTGGTTCTTTAGCGACTTTAGGTGGTTTTCTT
>APFE031157531.1:50386-62304 GCA_000404065.3 Pinus taeda | reverse complement strand
AGTTAAGAAAGCGCTAGTTTACTTGCTAATATCTATAGATGCCCAATTGTTTACAAAAAATGAGTAAACACTATCATGGCAGCAAGACCAGCAATAGTGGGAGAAGGAAACAATCCAGTATAGGATCAGGGAAAGAGGAAATTTATGACATAATAGAGGGAGAAAAAAGCTACATAGCAAAAGCGGGTTCAATCTTCATACAGTTAGCTTTGACAGAATAAGTAAAAGGAAGCATAGGAAACATATAGCAGAGTGAAGGAAGAGTGAAAATAAGAGCTTGCAGGTAGCATAACTGAGATCGCAACAAGAAGAACAAGAGTCAAAGGAAGAGCAAGAGTTGAGAAACAAAAACAGGAAGGAGAATAAAGGCAAGGCGCAATGACAGAGAAAACAACACTAATACAGGTTGATGAGTTGGAACAACTAGCAGCTAAGAAAGAGAGTGAACAAATGAAGGTTCCTTCGCCAAAGCTAAGCACAAGAACCAAGTCTGGCTAGAGGTCGATAGGTACATGGAGAAGTTGATGTGCAAGGCCACCAATGATGACTTGCAACTGAGAACAGACAACATGCATAAGTACATTCGTGTTCTAGCCACACTTCGGACAATGTTATGCATACTTCAAGATGAGACGAACATAGGTTCCAAGACCATATGCCCAGATGCCATGGATGTAAGAGTCTTTTTTCAACAAGACAACATCAAGAAGTTTGGGGACATCAAACCACAATACCAAGCTTGACATCAGTACATGACCAAGAAGAATCAAGTGGATGTTTTCGAGTTGGCCTTTCCCTAAACCTTAGAGTCATAGTGTTTTGTCTTGTTAGGTTTTCTATAGCCTATTTTGTCTCACATGGGTACATGTGGAAAATGTGTATTACTTGTAATTGGGTTGTAAGTGAAATTCCAAGTGTCACTAGTGGAATGTGAAGAGCCACTATGTAATGTAATCAGTTTTGTAAAGAAGCTGAAGAGTCATGAGGGTAGGCGAAGAGTCACAAAGGGGAATGTTAAGGGTCACCCCACCCTTTGTTATAAATAGAACATCATAACTCATAGAATAGGATTTTGGGAGCCAAGCTTTTGGCTAGACATTGCTTAGAGGAGGCTTGGAGAGTATTGTGATGAGCCTTGGCTTCTCCACAATGTAGAGCGAGTACATCTCTTTAGAGGATAAGGTGGTGTTGACTGTAATGTTCCACTATTGGGGCTAGTGGCTTTCAATGGTGTATGTATGGATGGAACTTTCACTTAATAATATGTAACTAATCCAACATGTTTTCATGCATATGTTGTCATTATAGTTCGACTATTCTCGTTACTTTAGCAATACATGTTATTTAACTTACACATTCGTGTATGAACTATTTTGTATGAAATTGTATGAATCTTGTTGAAGATGTGTTGTTGTGTTAACACATAACTTTGGATTGTGGACTATTCTTCTTCCAACCTATGATGTCATTCCACTCATGTGTTCCTTTTAGGCTTCATACTATTACAATCTTCTAAGGGACACACTTCCTTTTCCCCTCCGTGTGTTAGAACCCCCATGCATCTCACTTGACTTGTTGCAAGGTCACACACTTGCTTCCGACAAAGATATCATACTTACCTTTGCATGCTATCATTGTTACGACACTACTTTACTACCCAGTCCTGGGAATCCTACTCCAAACGATCTCAGGTCTAGTTGGGACTTCTTACCGGGGAGATCCCTTGACATGTTGGTGGGTCCAACACCATTAACACCTATCTATATGTTTGATTTGATGATGAATGGTTTCTGAATGAATGAGCTAATAGATGTTATTGCAGCTATTATGGGAGGGAATTAGATCTTCTTGGTGATTCTTAGATAAGTATGAGGCCCCTACATCCAAATATGGATTTATGGCCTGTAGATTACATGTTCTCAATATGTTTAACTAAATATCTGTCATGGTTATGCTCGGTTAGGTCAATTCCTTGATCAAGTTTTGTGTTACATGCTTTGTCCTTGCGTAATTTGTTGTTTTGGAAAGTCTCATTAAGTTTTGGGGAGTAATTTGGAGTCTATCCCTAAAAATGTGGCACAGATCTTGCGATTGCAGGCTCATAACTAAGAAATTGGGACTACAGTCATATGGATGTAGGCCTACAATCACATGGATGTAGGATTATTCATGTGACTGGAGACCTATGATCGCATGGATGTAGGCTTATGCATGTGGTTGGTAACCTAGGTCAGTCAAAAAGTAGTTTAGGTCAAGGTCTAGGCACTTGGAGTGGTTATTTAGCTCCTGGGCATCATGTAGCTCTTGAGGAAGGTCAATAAAGTTTTATTTTGTCAATTCCACTTCCTTAAATATACCTAGGAGATTGAGTTATATCATAATAACTCTTCGTCACATATTTACCTCGGTGGACTGGTGAACTTGGGTAAGTGTTGGAAGAGATGGTTACCGAGTGGCATTAGAGCTCTGAGGTTCAACACTTGGATTAGATGGGAGAAGTGTGTTTTTCATGCATGCATGTAGGTTGTACATGTACTTGTTATGTATGCATGGTGATGATTATTGTTGCAGTTGTGTCGTCACGTAGAAGTTGATGATGTTGTTGTTGGGATGATGGACATGTTGATATATATATATAGATATTATATATATATCTCTCTTCTCTCTTCTCTCTTCTCTATATATATATATTATATATATATATATATTATATATATATATATATATATATATATTATGGGATTGATATTGTAGATGAGATAGCCTCCCCTGAACTTCATTGAGGTACGTTTAATTATGTTTATATTTGGTTTAGCTGACATTGTATTTTTGCAGGAAGAAGATCAAATATGATAAGAAAAATGGTGGACTACAATTCACATGCTTATCCCTATATATCAGATGAGTAGCATGGTGATGAGTACTCCCATCACATGGCAGACACATTGAGGAGTTTGAAAGCAGAGATCAGGAGTTGTAAGGAAGATAATGATAGGATAATTTAGTCACGGGAAATAATTGCTAGGGAAAAGGAGAAGAAAATAAAGGTAAATGTAGTGATTCTTTAGATTTTATCGAATTTGAAGGGACAGGGACCACTTAGAATCAATCATGGACAATGTAACACCCTCCTCCCACATCTACCCAACGAACCAACCAACCGGGGTAAACATGTGACTTTAGGCTACTATGACTGGATTCAACCTCCTTGGTGACCTTAAGGAAATGGAATTGACAAAAACACATCATAAAAACCTTCCACATTAGCTACAGAACCCATAAGAACCATCCCAACATTTCCGGTAACCAGCCACTGAGTCCCACTAAGGTTTTAGACCACTTTACCTCTGGAAGCTCCTATGATATGGGTGTGTCCAAGAGGCTATGGATGCTCTCATGACAAGGCTTGCCAGTGTCCAGGGACTATTTTTCTTAGTGTTGTGCCAGTGTCCCTAGGATTTGAGCCACATTTTTAGGCCTAGAGCCCAGGTCACTGCCTAGAATTAAATGACACCTTCATAACAAAAAGATAACAAGGAAACAATGATGCCAATACAAAAAATTGAACAAGCCCTTAACTAGACCCTTACTATCCATGATAGGAATTTCATCAAACATATCATGAATATGTAATATACAGGCGTAAACAACATATTTAAGCATACATGTCTCATACTTATTTGAGAATCGATATGAAGCATTGTTCCCGTATATCGTTTGTTGTAATATCATCTATTAGGTCATAGATACAATGTCAATTCATTTACAAGTAAAAACATGATGAGAGCCATACATAGACACTACCATAAAACATATACATAACCAACATAATAGCAATATTAACACAAAGGAAATCACAACCATATAATCTACATACAAACTAGTATAATGCTCATAGAAATACAAGGAGTAATAACCTCATATTGATGATGCAAAATCCGAACTCGGGATGAGAATACCATGTTCCACCCAACCATATAATGGCTGAGCCAAATATCTCTTCATCCATTCACCCTCGTGCCATATTCCAAGCATGAATTTGGGACTCAAACTAAAAGAACCAACTAGGGCATCCTAAGGCTAAACCACCTCACCCTCATCAATAGAAACCGGGCTTTACAGTAATCCATCCCGGATGACTAGGCTAATACCATGAACATGAAATAACATTCTTTACCATGATCTCCACTCAATCACTGGGCCAAACAAGAATGGACGCCATCAAATCTCTCCACCTACACCGTGAGGAATTTTCCCATCTCCTAGTCTCCTAGGATTTACCGCAATCCACAATATAATCCATGGATCACTAGGCCCTAAGCCAAGACACAACCCTCTAGTATTACAGTATATCTTACCATTCAATGAAAAGTATTCCTATGCCTAATCAAAGGAAAACACCTCTTGGATTTATCGTATATCCTACCATTCACCGGAAAGGATTCTGAGGCCCACCGAGGCAACACAAAATCCAACTTTATTGCAACCCACAGTCTTGTTCGAGGGTTACTAGGCCATGTGTTCTATCATTTGGAGATCCACCTCACTTAGCTTCTAATCCATCCGGCAATCTAGCTCAACCAAAACATAAGAACACCATCTCACCATGGCTATCTGAAAATGGAAAGGCTAGGCTGAAGACACTATCATACGTGGAAAAACCCATGCCATAATAACAAAAGAACAACATGCAATACCATGTGTGCCAAATCTAGCAAGGAAAATACACATGCAAATCGATACCTATAAAGAAAACTATTGTAGCTTCTTGATCTTGCTCTCACTTTCTTGCTCCTTCCTTCCTCTTGCCTTGTTTCTCTTTCTTTATCTAATGCCAAAGTGCTCTAAGAAAACTCTAAGTTTCCAAGAGAGAGAGAGAGAGAGATAAAATAATGAGAGAGCTACAAAACTGAACTGACAATAGGTTACAAACTAATCCTCATAATACTTTTTATCAATTAGACATCTATTTTCTTCATTTTCCATTATTTTCCTTAAATTTCCTCCTCACATGAAACTTGTGACCTTTCCCCGTCCTTTTCTCCAATTTTCCATTATTTTCATAGATAAATGTGCCAAAAATTCCATTTTTCCTTTTCAAAGCCTTAGCCATTTCCTTTGCCAATTTCCTTAGCCATTAATGAACCAAATGAACATCCACTAGGATGTTTTGCCCAAGATTCAGCCTGGAATAAGTGTCCCATTAGCTGTGGTTATTATTTTTGTCTTTATTAACTTTTATTACATGGAATTTTCACCAATGCTGTTACAGAACCCTCCCCTTTGGGGGACACCACCCTTGGTGTTCAACCACACCTATACCTCTAAAAAACTTTTGAGAAGAAGATATACTTCCCATGGAGCTTTATAACATAGCTCGATGTAGTATTTACAATGATCACCCTGGTAAAAACAAACCAATGTGACAACATAACAAGCATAACATCATAATGACATGAAACCCATACCGCTTATTAGAGATTTATAACATATATCATGGCAGGTTTTACATCCATATACATATTTACATATACCAAAACATCATCAAATATGTATCAAAACATATACCAAAACACCATACCAAAATGGCTTTGCCTCAACCAAATAACAATGAAGGATACATAGCCCACATCTGATCCTCCATCTCCCATGTAGCTTCATCGGACTCAAATTGCTTCCATTGCACTTTAACCTACTCAATTGGTTGGTTCTAGAGCATGCGAACCTTTTTCTACAATATACACTGAGTCTTCGACCAGAATTATCCATCTGGTTCCACCTGCAAGACATACCAGTTAATCACATGATCAACATCTTTAACATACTTCTTAAGCAATGACACATGGAAAAAATCATGGAATTTCATTGTTAGAGGCAATGCAAGTCGATAGGCTACTAGCCTAATCCTTTCAATAATATTGAAGGGTCCACAAAATCGTGGTGCCATCTTGGCACATGATCCAATCTGCAATGAGCTCTTATTTGGTTTGATGAGCAAGTGCACATGTTCCCAAACTTGTAACTCCTTGAACAACTTGTTCTAATTTGCATAGATCTTCTGCCTATCCTGTGCTGCCTTCAGATTCTTCTTTATAACCTACATTTCTTGTTCCATGTCTGCCAACATGTCTAGTCCAATAAACACCCTGATAACTCGATCTCTCCAACTAATGGGAGTATTGCAACTCTGCCCATACAATGCCTCAAACAAAACCATCTTCAAAGATTCCTGATACCCATTGTTGTAAGCAAACTCTACCAGTGGAAGATACTCTTTTCACTTCCATTGTTAATGAATCAAATACATCCTCAATATGTCCTCCAATATCCTGTTGACCCTCTCAGTCTATCCATCTGTTTGTGAATGATAAGCTATATTGAAGGTCAAATATGTGCCCAAAACTGCAAACAACTCCTTGCTTCCAAAACTTGGAAGTGAACTTTGCATCCCTTTCTAACACAATCTTCTTTGGAAAACCATTTTATTTCACCACGTCTCTGATGAATACCTGTGCTACATCACTAGCTTAGAATGTAGACTTCAGTTGAATGAAGTGTGCAACCTTTGTCAACCTACCCACAACAACCATGTTGGGATCTTGTTGTCTCACTATCCTCATAAAACTTGTGATAAAATCCATTGAAATGACCTCCCATTTCCATTCTGGAATCATAATTTGCTGTAGCAGTCCACCTAGATGCTTACACTCTGCCTTCACACACTGAAAGTCAAAACACCTACCCATGAACTCTACTACATCCCTCTTTAGATTCGACCAATAATAAAATTCCTTTACTGCAGTCAATGTCTTATGGTAGCTTGGGTGACCTAAATATGGTTTCGTGTGAAACTCCCTCAAGATCACCTTCTTGAGATCACTATTGTCTGGCACATATATATTGTCTCTAAATTTTACTAATCCATCTGTTGTAAGACAATAGTCCACATCCTATGCACTTGCACCTGTATATGTACCTATACTTGTGTCTGTACTACTTCTTGTACCTGTACCTTTATCTGTACCTGTACTCTGCTGTAACCTGTGCACAATCAACATATACCTAACATCCTATTGACCTACCTACTAGATTCTATCCTGTAAGTGTGTCCCATAAGAGATCATAGCTACTAAGTGATTTACATGCATCCACCTTCTAAGAGAATCTTCCACCCGGTTCTCCTTTCCTTTGATATACTTGATCTCAAAGTCAAACTCACTGATCGTGGCCAACCATCTAGCCTACTGGGCATTCATATTTGGTTAAACAAATACCTCAACCTAATTTGATCACTCATAAGAACAAACCTCATGCCAAGAAGATAGTTCCTCCACATCTTCAATGCATGTATGATCACTACTAACTCAAGATCATGTGCCTGGTAGTTCTGCTCGTGCTCGTTTATTTTTCATGACTCATAGCATACCACATTTCCATCCTACATAAGGACTCCACCAAGTCCTATTTTGCAAGCATTTGTACATACTACAAATTATTTGTTCGGATCTACAATCCGTAACACTGGGTCATGTGTCAACAACTACTCAAGCTTCTCAAAACTAGCCTCACACTCCTCTTTACATTCAAAATTATTACCTTTTCTTTGTAATGATGTAATAGGATAAGAAATCTATGAGACATTCCTGATGAACCTCCTGTAATAGACTGCCAACCCCATGAAATATATCACCTCATCCACATTCATGGGAGATACCCACTCCATGATGACCCTTATCTTTTCTGGATCCACTGCTATGCCCTCCTTGGAAACAACATGTCCCAAGTAGTGTACCTTAGTCTGAAAGAAACTGCACTTGCTGAGATTAGCATATAACTAATGCTCTCTTAACAACCTCAACACTACTGCTAAATTCTTGACATGTTCTTCCTCATTTTTAGAATATACTAGTATGTCATCAAAAAACATAATAAAAAACACATCCAAATATGGATGCAACACATTATTCATCAAGAACATAAATGTAACTAGAGAATTAGTCAAAACGAATGGAACTACAACAAAATCATAATGCCCATACCTAGTTCGGAAAGTTGTATTGTAAATTCCCTCCTCTTCTATGCATACCTAGTGGTATCCAGATCTCAAATCAATCTTTGAGGACACTACTAATCCTTTCAACTAATCGAACAAGTCATTAATCCTCGACAAGAGATACCTGTTCTTGATGTTCACTTTGTTCAACTTCTTTTTGTCAATGCATAATATGAGAGTACCATCTTTCTTCTTCACAAACAATATCGATGCGCCCCAAGGTGATAAATTTGACCTAATGAATCCCTTGTCCAACATTTCCTTCAACTACAACTTCAACTCTACCAACTTAGGTGTGCTCATCCTATAAGGTGTTTTTGATGTTGGAGCTTCCCATGGCACTAACTCAATAGAAAATTCTACCTCCCTAAGAGGTGGTAACTCTGAAATGTCTTCAGGAAATACATCCTAAAACTATTGTAGAACTAGGTATCTACTCAAAACATATGCATCCTCAACTTCCCTACCTTTGCCACTAGAAATGTGCACTGCGAATAACATGCACCCTTTTCTGAGACTACGCTTTGCGTGCATGGCCATCACCATCCTAATTGATGTGCCTTTCTTCTTTCCCTATAAGAATCTTGGCTCCCCATTGTCATCCACGCACTCAATGGCTTTGTCATAACAATCCACCTAGGTTCTATGAAGGTACAACCAATCCATGCCCAACAACATATTGTATGATCCCAATGATAATACATTCAAATTTGTTGTGGTAGGCATACCATTTAAATCAAATGCACAAGCTCTTACCCAATGATAAACTCACTTCTTTGTACGTATAACCAAATGCACTAACCAAGATTCTGCATGCAATTCCTTACTCAAACCACACTTATCCACCAAGTCAGGACTAACATATCTATAATTAGATCCAGGGTCAATCAAAATAGAAATAAATTGATCATAAATCTTACCATCCATCTCAATGATAGATGCCTAATGTGGCTTTTTGTTATCCAATTCTACATAAATATGAGGAACATTGTGACAACCATCCCCAATAGTTGTTTCCTCCCGCACACTATATATCTAAGGCCTACCACCCTAATTTTGTGGACAAACTCTCTTAAGGAGCTTGTTACTGCATGTCCAACACTCAACCGACCAGTACCCTCTCCTCTATGCTGCTACTATGATCCATGTTCTTGCCTAGCTACATTGAACCTCTTTTGCAGTGCCAGACCTTTTTTCTGGCTTGCATTCTGAGGCCTTTCTCTTTTCGAATATCATTTACCTTTACCTTTGTATTTTCCTTTCCATCCTTGCTAAGATTCATTCTTACGCTTTGACTACTCATAACAATGCTTCAATTTCCCAATAATGTCCTCAAGTGACCAAGGCTCATCATACTCAATCTGATCTCTAAATGCTAATGGAAATCCATTGAAAAATCACTGAAATTTAACCTTCTCATCTTTAAGATACGGTACATACCTCAATAGCTCCAAGAACTTAGTCGTGTACTCTTCATTTGTCATTGATCCCATCTTTAGTTCATAGAATTCTTTGGCCTTACTGTCGTAGTACCTTCCTAACAAGTATTTCTTTTGGAAAAGCCTCTTGAACTTGTGCCAACTCAAGTCCTTTGTCCTGATGTCTCTGACCCACTTCACATCTTCCCACCAAATATCTACTTTACTTTTCAAGTTGAAGATAACAATTATGGCTTTCATGTTTTCTATGTACTCATGCAACTCAAAGAACTTTTTCATCCCAAGTATCCAAGCCTCTGCATCTTTTGGTTTCTTCAACTCTCCATCAAATGTAGGTGGCTTTTCTTTCTTAAATGCATTTGGAAATTATCCCCTGTCACTCCTCCTATAATGATAACGATGACAATCATGATGCATGTCAAAACCCGAACTAGAATAGTACCAGTATCCATCACCTCTCCTATTTGGAGTATCCAACAACATGCCATATCTAAGAGTGTAATCTCTAACTGAAATGTGACCACCATGTGACCTACTGCCATATGCCCCATTAGTTATATTCTCTTGTCCATGGCTAATTCGAATTGGCCCTTGTCACTGCAATTATGACAAACTTTGAAGAAGTATTGCATTAACCTCTTCTTGTTTCTCTTGTGCCTGCATGATTTTTTCATCATTTGCCTTACAAATCCTTATTTCTTCCTTCATGCTTCTTAATGTTTCTGCCAAATCAGAAGAGTTCCCAACACCATGCTGCTCATCTGATTCATAGGGAGAGTCTTTGTAGTCTACCATCTTGCTAGTCATTTGATCTCTTTCCTGCAAGGCATACTATGTCAGCTAAACCAAATCACAATAAACAAACATACCTTAGCATAAATTGGGGAGGATACCTCATCTGCAAGAACAACCAATTAGTGTACTACATGTATAAATAATCATGACAACATATATACATATAATACATAAGCACATAATCATGTAACCATCAATCTAGATAGAGTCTAGTCATCAATGCATGACCATATAAACTACACATTACACAACAAAATCCTCTTTCACATGACGACATCACTACAACCATGACTAACAGCATGCATATGAAACAAGAACATATACTACAAGGATGATTAACACACATGCAAATGACATGAATTTATGACCAACACACCACCCATACAGTCCGAGGGGTGAACCATGCTCTGATACCACTTTGTAACACCCTACTCCCATATCTACCCAAGTAATTGATCAACTGGGGTAAACATGTGATGAGAGGCTACTATGATTGGATTCAACCTCATGGGTGACCTTAAGGAAATGGGATCGACAAAAACAAATCATACAAACCTTCCACATTCGCTACAGGACCCCTAAGAACCATCCCAACATTTCTGGTAGCTACGCCCTAGGTCCCACTAAGGTTTTAGACCACTTTACCTCTAGATGCTCCCATGCTATGGGCTTGATAGTGTTAAGGAGGATTTGGGTGCTCTCATGACAAGACCTTCCACCATCCAAGGACTATTTTTCTCAGTGTTGTGCCAACGTCCTTAGGATTTGAGCCACTTTTTTAGGCCCAAAGCCCAAGTCATTGCCCATAATTGAATGACACCTTCAAAACAAAAATATAACAAGGAAACAATGATGCCAATGCACAAACTTGAAAAATCCCTTAACCAGACCCCTACTAGCCATGTCAGGCATTTCTTCAAACATGTCATGAATATGTAATCTATAGGTGTAAACAACATATTTAAGCATATGGGTCTCATACTTATCTGAGAATCGCTATGAAGCATTGTTCCCTTATATCATTTGCTTTATTATCATCTATTAGGTCATAGATACATTGTTCATTCATTTACACAATGATGAGAGCCATACATAGCAACTATCATAAAACATATACATAACCAACTTACTAGCAATAGAAATACCAAGTAAATCACAACCATATGATCCACATATAAACCAGTATAATACTCATAGAAATGAAAGGAGGAATAACCTCATATTGATGATGAAAAACCCAAACCCGAGATGGGACTACCACGTTCCACCCAACCATAGAATGGCTGAGCAAAATATCTCTTCAACCATTCACCCTCGTGCCATATTCCAAGCATGAATGTGGGACTCAAACCAAAATAACCAACCAGGGAATCCCAAGGCTAAACCACCTCACTCTCTTGAATAAAAACCAGGCTTTACGGTAATCCATCCCGAATCACATGGTCAATACCATGAACATGCAGTAACAAGCCATGATCTCCACCCGATCACTAGGCCAAACAAGCATGAATGCCACCGAATTTATCCACCTATGTTGTGTGTGGAGCATGATTGTTCAGAGGTCTTTGTTTCAGCCGGATGTATACCCGAGGAAGTTTTGTACACCCCTCCACGCGGGGGGGCGCGGGGGG
>APFE031157531.1:20946-45564 GCA_000404065.3 Pinus taeda | reverse complement strand
AGATGTGTATCCGTGTGAGCGGGAACAGAGAGGGTGAGACTGTGAGAGAAAAAAAAGGATATATGCGGCTTGCTGTAGGTTGTGTCTCTTCATTTTTTCTGGATAATAGAAAGGAAGGACTGGCTGTTCAAGGTGGACGTAGCCCAAACTGGGTGAACCACATATATCTGTGTCTCTCTTGTTTTGTGCGTTTTCTGTGTTTATATTTCTGCAGTATTTTATGTGTTCCATTGCTCCGTAATATATATATAATTTTCTAACAACCTACATCATGAGGAATTTTCCTGTCTCCTATTCTCTCAGGCTTTACCACAACCCACAATCCGATCCATGGATCACTAGGCCCTAAACCAAGACACCACCCTCTAGGATTTACCTTATATCTTTCCATTCATCGGAAATGATTCCTAGGCTTAATCAAGGGCAAACACCTCTTGTCTTTACTGTATATCCCACCATTCATAGGCAAGGATTCCTAGGCCCACTAAGGAAGCACAAAATTTGGCTTTACTTCAACCCACATTCTCATTTAGGGGTTACTAGGCCATGTGCCTTATCATTTGGAGATCCACCTCACTCAACTTCAAATCCATCCGGTAATCCAGGTCAACCAAAACATGAGAACCCCATCACACCATGGCTATCCATAAATGGAAGGTTATGCTAAAAACATTATCAGGCCTGGAAAAACCCATGTCGTAACAACAAAACAACCACATGCAATACCATGCATGCCAAATCTAGCAAGGAAAATACACATTCAAATAGATACCTACAAATAATATTAATGTAGTTGATTGATATTTCTCTTCCTTCCTCTTTCCGTCCTTTCCTTTAATGATCCAATGCCAAAGTACTCCAAGAAAACTCCAAGTGTCCAAGAGTAAGCGAGAGAGAGAGAGAATAATGAGAGAGCTCCAAAACTGAACTAACAAAAGGTTACAAACTGATCCTCAAAAGATTTTTTATAAATTAGGCCTCTTTTTTCTTCATTTTCCATTATTTTCCTTTAGTTTCCTCCTCACATGTAACCGATGATCTTTCCCCTTCCTTTTCTCCTAATTTCCATTATTTTTATGAATAAATGTGCCAAAAAATCCATTTTTCCTTTTCAAAGCCTTAGCCATTGTCTCTGCCAATTTCCTTAGCCATTAATGAACCAAATGAACATCCACTAGGATGTTTTTCCCAACATTTAGCTTGGAATAAGTGTCCCATCAACCATGGTTATTATTTTTACCTTTATTAGCTTTTATTACATGGATTTTCACGAGGGTTATTATAGACAAGATGAAATGAGAAATGGGGCATATGGCAAAAAATCTCAGTTAGGATATAGGTTTGACAAGGATGATACAGCTAGAGATGGTAGGTTTT
Organism: Pinus taeda; assembly: GCA_000404065.3. Classification (NCBI taxonomy): domain Eukaryota; kingdom Viridiplantae; phylum Streptophyta; class Pinopsida; order Pinales; family Pinaceae; genus Pinus; species Pinus taeda. Next base: position 44,187 of record APFE031157531.1, on the reverse strand, counting down.
TGGACACACATGACAAGAGGGGTAATGACCGTGGGTTCTATTCTAGTTCTAGCTCAGAGAGACAACATCATCATCATCCACACCATCCATATAGGAGGAGTGAGAAGTAGTACTTTCCAAAGGAATTCAAGAAAGAAAAACCTCCTACATTTAATGGAGAAATGAAAAATTCACGGGATGTAGAGGCTTGGTTTCTTGGGATGAATAAGTTCTTCATAATGCATGATTACTAAGAGAACATGAAATCCAAGATAGTGAATTTCAGTCTTAAAGGTAAAGTAGACATTTGGTGGGAAGATGTGAATAATGTTAGAAGCATTTTGGAAGAGGAGTTAAATTTGAGTGAGTTTAAAAGACATTGTAGGGAGAATTATATGTCTGAGAGATACTATGATTACAGGGCCAAGGAATTCTATGACTTGAAGATGGAATCTCTGATCGATGAGGAGTATACTAGCAGATTCTTGGAGTTGTTAAGGTATGTACCATATCTCAAGGAAGAGAAAGAAAAGATTCAAAGATTCATTAGTTGGTTGTCCGTATCGTTCAAATACAGGATTGAGTTTGATGAGCCTAGATTGATGGAGGAATCCATCAGAAAGTTGAATCATTGTTATGAGAAATGAAAGTGCATGTATGAATATAAACACTACGAAGGAGACCAAAATTTGTTATTCTACACCAACATTTTCCGTACCTTGCTCTCAAAGTTGGGTATCATAGACTTTGAGTGGCACATGGTTATAAAGTATCATAGTTACATACACATGTACATCCAAACATATATAGACTTCTTGGAAATATCCATACTGGGAGTTGCTTATAGATATGTTGTCAAAATTGAGTAGAAATTGAAGCAAATAAATAATAGGGAGTTTGGGTCTGTAGATCCTCCATATCAAAAGCTTGGAAAAGGTGTGCTAACTCACAAAAGAAGGGATATAGCAAGGATACCCAAGGTCAAGAAAACCATCCTGAGTTGGGTAAAGAAGGACACTAGAAAGTGGTGTGAGTTCCAAAAAATCCCCTGGCATAGTGATGAAACTTATGTTACCCTTTCCAGTAGCATGTTATCTCTTCATGAAACCCATGTTATTAGAATCTCACGCAGTCAAGAGAAACAATCCCGAGTTAATTCACTATGGCACCCTTGTTCACTTAAGGAAACTCTAAAAGGGTGGAATCTGATCACCTAAATCTCATCTATAACTTTTTCCTAAACAAATAAAGCAATATAAAGTGGGATAATGCATTAAAGCAAGAGGAAATGTCACCCACACCATGAATTTTTCCCAAATTGGACTGAAGAGACATTGAGAGCCTTCATAGCCTCAATTATGCCTATGAATTGAAGGATTTCCATTGAGAAAGGGATTATAATTCTATGTATTGTTATGTTTTCGATATCTTCTTTGAGAGAGATAGTTTTTGGAGCTAGGAGTTGGAGGAGGTCATGCTACAACTTCATTTGTTTGTAATCTCCATTATACTAATTAATATATAAATCTACTATGCTTTTAGTGTCTTATGCTTGATTAATGATTGTTTGGAGGTTGGTCTCATTATGTTGTATTAAGTAATATCTAGTTATTCATTTACTAGTGTTTTTAGTTGACAAGATTATTATGTTGTGAAGGTTGTTTGTTTTCCTTTGTGAGTAGGAATAGCCTTTGGAGTTAGCTGGGAGTGCTTCTCAACTACACTAAACCCTCCAACTAATCTAAATAGAATGAAAAGTAGGTTCTTCCTTGTCATTTCTTAGTAAGTCTCATTATACTTCTTGCATTGTTGAATAGGTCATACCTTAGGATAGTAGATCCCTTAACCTGTTTGTCTCGGATTTCAAAGAAAACTTGAAAGGGTTATTGTTTGTCCAATCAAGCATAATTTTATATAACAGAATTGGTGACTTCAGTGGGGACCATATTACTTCCGAGTTTTGTTTTTATCTCCTAGATTCTAGATCTATGGTCTTGTTAGTTGTTGAGTTCCTGTCATTTATGTATGTCAGTTAAATTGATTTGAGTTCTTTGTTTTTTAGCTTGGACTATGTTTTTATGTGAAAACCCCCTGTAACGCACCCTAGGTGTGGAAATGAATGCATTATAATTCACTCTTCCTATTAGTTACATTGTGTTACCCCTCTTCTTAATACTCTATCTAGCTTAGGAAATTGTCTTTAAGGCTTTGCTTTTCACACCTTCTATGGATTTCACTGTAAGTATTTTCCTTGATTGTTAGTCTTGAAGTCTTTTATGTCTTGAAATTTCATTGATTTTATTGAATTCATCATTTTCTTTTGAAGATAAGATTAGTTTGCGTTATTAAAAGTTTTTTTTTTTTTTTTTTGCTTTCTGCTCATTTTGCTTGATTTTTCACTTCGATAGTGTGCACATATCTTAGGCTATGAACATCTACATTTTTTAGGTATATTGGAATTCACATTGTGCTTGTTTGGTTTTGGAAATGAATGGTACTACTCTTTCTCTGTGGAATTACTTCTCATTGAAATAAAATATGAAAGAAGATATTCTATATGGTTTGAGTCAGAGTCTCATGATTTCATACATTAAAATCCCTTCCGTAGACATTAAATATGTACCTTAAAAGCAATCATGTAATACAATTGATCAAAAAATCTTTTCTTAGGAAGAACACATATTAGTTTAGGCTAGGATCTTGGGTTAGGTTATGAAAGTCAACTCCCTACGACTGCAAAACCAAACTAGAGTCATTAATGAGTGAAAATATGACTGCACTATCATTGACTAGGACCACTCCTCTCACATAGGAGCTACGTGCGAGACAACATCAGAGTGTATGAGAAGGTAGATTTCCTTCAAATGCATTTTTATGGACATTCTATGTACTGGGGATTCCTTTGGGAATTTCAGAGCTGAGTCGAGGACTCAGGTATCCCACCCACACAATGTGTTGCCCATGACTATGACCCCCCCAAAAACAATAGTGATTTGTAGGTAAAGAGTAGTGGCCAAAATATTAGGAAAACATACACAAGGTGACTAGGGTGAGCTGCCCTAGTACTTGAAGACATATGAAAATACTTTGTCTTTGGTTTGTTGGGAGGGTACTCATTTTCATGAGAGTGCTTGGTCCTTTCACATTAAGGTTCAAGTGAATCTTAGGAGTAATCATTATTTTCTATATCCAAATTAGTTTCTTCTTATAGTCCTTTGATACTAGATTCCATCACCAACTAGTTATGACTATCAGGAATAGTATGAATGCTTTTTATCTCTTAGATTTGATTTTTCCTTTTAGGAGTGTGTTGTTTTTTACTAAGAATATATATAAACCATTTAATAATAAATTTGTGAAACACATATTATTCACCATGGCTAATATAAGACCTTGTTGTCATCATTGATGCTTATGAGGCCTTCCTCCACTCAATCTGGAGGAATTTTCAAGTGAACCATATTCCCCCTCTACTCAGGGGAGTATGTCTCTAGTTCTAGACCCTAAATTACACCATACTTACTGAGAGTCTCTTCTCCTGGAGGACCCTTTTATAGAAGGTTTTGTACCTCCTTATAATCCTCCCCCAACTGACCCTCTTGGGCCCCTTTTAATTCAAGTCACTTCTTCTTCTGTTGTGTCTTTGTTAGTTCCCTGTTTGAACACCCCAATGACTACAAGTGAGTTGTGGTATTTTATGGACACCTTTACTCCACTTCCACCCAACCCACCTGCATCAAGTTCTACACCTATTGTGGGTTATCCTATTATAGAACCTATGGTCAATCTAGGAACCCAAACTACACTCACTTTGGTGGTGCTCAACAATTCCTTACCACCACTACCCCAACTCCTTTTGTGCCAACCCATGGAACTCTGTCTCTCACCCCATCAAGTGTTGTCAGTTTGCCAACCTTCAACAATCCTTTTAGTTTGAATTCTCTACTTAGTTCAACTCCCCCTACATTATAGAGTAGGGGAAACATTTCTAGCACCTATCTTGCTATTGGGGGCATTCCTACACTGATGAAACCTATGGTACAACAAGGTCATTCTCTAATTGATACCTTTCCTATCTATGGTTATGCAGTTGGTGGTGATATTATGCCTAATATTTCTTATGTGGTCAATGGTGTTTCATTTCCTGGACTTGCTACATCTCCTTGGGTTCTACCAACTCAACCATCATTCACTACTTGGGAAAACTTCTATCCTGGGGGAAACCAATTCACTAGTAACTTTTCCATAGGCTGGGGGCATGCCTTATGGTCCATCACTCTACACAACCCCACTACCACTTCAAGGAAACTACTATCCTTTGAAACCTTTGTACCCCACTAGAAACTTGTTAATGGGAGGATCTCATGGTCCCTCTGGTTACCCTGCTCTTCCCTAGTTTGATTTGGAAGCACCTACTCCATTTCCATTCCAAGCTACTCTTGATATTTTGAATCTATACAAGTGGACTAATGCTCCCATCAACCATAATATTATTTGACCTCCAATCCTACAGAAGATTCACGTGGAAATTAATAAGTTCAAGGGAAATTAGGGAAATGATTTAGCTACACATCTCACTACTTACCACCTTTGGTGTGTTTCTAATTCAATGATTAATGACAGTTTCTGACTTATACTCTTCTTGTGCACCCTGACTAGCAATGCAACCAAGTGGTATATTGAACCACCTCATTCTTTTGTCAATAAATTTAATACCATCGGTATGGAATTCGTAAAGTATTTCTAGCTACAAATCCATTATGAAACTAGAATGGAACTCTTGACAACTTTTCACCAAAACACATCCAACCACATATATGATCATGTCCATGAATGGAGACAAGGGAAGAGGTTAGTAAAGTACCACATTTCATATTTCCTATTATCCCATTGGTTTTTCAAGTCTCTCCAACTTTCCATTATGAAGAACGTTTCCATGTCTGAAGTCGTTACTGAAGACCAGATCATCCTTCATGCTTAGCACTTAGATCTCATCTACTGTCAGTCAGGCATGCTTGACAACTGTATCCCTAATTTACTTAGAATTAAAATACTCATGTTACTTGGCAACCTGGTCCTCATGTCGATGGTCTCTTCGGCACTAAAACTGTGAATTTCGTCAACAAGTTGAGCAGACAAACTACGTATATCTGTTATTGCTACCCTTGCGTCAACTACACCAACTCACACTATTGCTCCTCTAACCACTATGATTAACTTTGTGCAGTCTATGCAACAACCCAGTGGTAAGAAAATGAAGAACAATAAAAATACCACTCCTATTGAACAACAACCTATTCAAACTAATCAAGCTCAGAAAGCACCTGCCACTGCTATATCCGAAGAAGGGAACGAGAAAGCTATGAAGTTTCCTTGCAAGATTTGATATAACGACCATTTAACCTATAAATTTCCTCGCATACAAGAGCGCTTTGATTTCCTTGCACAAAAGGATATTTCTCGAGCCCCTTGTTTTCTCAACAACCCTTTCCCTGCTCAAAAATATTAACAGTAGAAACATCTAGTTGTGAACCACCTCTACCGGTGTAAGGGGGAAATGGTGGTTCTCATCCCCATCCTTCTAAAAAATTTCATCTACCATCTATACTTTCGAGAAGGTTGATCTACAAACGTATGCCAAAAAATATGGTAACCCTGTTTGAGACACGTTGGATACCCCTTCAACCTCTATTTTGACTCCACCTAATGATCTCCACATTGAGAGGCCTATTTCTAACCTTGTGATTCGTGTACCCAAAGGGGAACTTCATCGAACTATGCACAACATTTTTCCTTGCACTGCCCAAAACTATAGTATTGTAGAAGATTGTGCGCAGGCCCCTTGTGCTATGTCTGCTCTTGAAGTATTACATAGTTGTGTCATGTAACACAAATATTTACTCACTGCTATAGGTGGACTCGACCCCTAGGATTCCAATTTAGTTGTCTTCAACATCGACAAAAGTACACGTTTCTTATTACACCAAATTACATTTCAAGTGCAGGTCCAAGTAAGAGGCAAAGCCATTCATCGTACTATTATCGATGAAGGTGCATCCACCTATGTAATGGATACTACTTGTTGGCTCACCCTAGGTTCACCCACAATTACTTTTTCATCCAATTCACTCAGATATTTTGATGGTCATACCTTCATTCATAAGGGATATCTCATTGCTTTCCCCATCACTCTTGGGGGGAGATTATCATGGTTGATATTGAATTTATTGATCACCCACTCAATTACAACCTTCCATTGGGGCGTAGTTGGACTTATTCCATGAAATTTATTATCTTGTCGGTGTTCCAACTTATTTATTTTCCTCACCAAGGAAAAATTTTGACTCTAGAACATCTGTCTTTCTACACCCCTGACTTTCAACCGCCAACTTCTAGCAACGTTCCTTTAGTAGGTGGTACTCCTAAAACATTTTTTAGTATTGTTACCAACATTTTGAAGGATTATTCCCTTCTAGGGTGTTTCCCTATTCCCCCATCAAAGATCCCTTTAATCATTTCTATGGTCTCTGTTATACCTAGTAGATCTATGGATCCATGGATCATACCAATCCCTTCTGCCATTGAACCCTTTGGAGAACTAATGTCACTCTCAACAGTGGAACTGGATTATCAAGCTACCTAATCTACATTTAAATCTCCTTCTTCCTTGTTTTGGGCCCATGGTCCTATGGACTCTTCCACTATAACTCCCTCTATTGATCTTCTCGACATCATCTTTCCCTCTAACGAGGCTTTTATGGATATCACATCTCTAGCTTAGTGGCCTTGGAATGTGTTCCACCATCATGTTTGAGTCTCCTTTCCTTCTGCACTGAACATGAATCCTCTTGTTGAGCCTTGAAAGAGGTTAAAGTACTATGCTTGGCACCCCACTAACATGTTCTTTGCAACTTTATGTACAAAATTTTGTTTCTTTTAGTGTGCCACTTTCCCTTTTTCTTCTTTTGTTTTTCCTTTAGATCAAATTCAGTTTTTAGTACATAAAAAATCCAAAAACTCAGATGTTTATAAAAATTAGCTACAATAAATACTATTGCAACATATGTGTCATACTGAAAGTTGTGTCAGTTCGTTACATCCAACCAAACAAAATACATAATTTTCAAAATCCAAAAACATTTTAAATGAGCATTATTTTTATGGTCCTTTTCTTGCTTATTAAAATGAAAAAACCTTGAGTTTACTTCTTCGGGCTTGTTAAACTCCCATGAAGAAGAACGAGCATTCTTTAAATGGTCCTTTTTCTTGCTTGTAAAATCGAAAAAAACATTCTGTGTACTTCCTCATGCTCTTAAAACTTCCACAAAGGTTGAGCCATTATTTTTCTATCTTTTTCTCACTCACCAATCTGAAAAAGATACACTGAGTTTTCTTCATCTGACTCATAATTTTTTTTTATGAAGAATATTGGGTTTTCTTTGTTCTCCCTAATACTTGTAATAAAATGAGGTGAACATCTATTGAGCATAGGTTTATCTCTTTATATGGACTTAATGGACTAAATATGAAAAAGGAACTATGTTAGGTATACTATTATATTTTTGTTGCACCTGATCATAAAACATGACAAAGATGCCTCCTTGAGTCTTCTTTAAGCTCTTTTGAAACTCTCTAAATGTGAAAAGGCTGTCAAGTTTACTCTTTCTAGAATGTTAAACCTAAGAAGAATGGGAAAAAATGGAAGAAAGAATAGTGTTACTATCTATAATAGTCAAACGTTTTATGGCAATAGTCTACTATCCATCACTCGAACATGGAACTCATCCAAGATATTCATCTTTTAACAGCTTCTCTTTGAACCCTACCACATTATGAGCATTGCCTTGATAACTTGATGTCTCTTCATCCTCATGTCCTACTCTTTATGGTGTTCTTCAGTGTAAGATTCCTAGACTCCTTGGTGTTGTGCCTTATACTCTTCAAGGGATTGCCTACTCTTTTTTCACCTTGTCAACCACTTGATCTTGTTCCATTTTTCCCTAAGTTAGTTCATCCTATTGTTTTATATTTATTCAAAATGAATCACTTTACTACCGTTTCATGTCGATTAATTTTGGACTCATTATTCCCCACCTTCGACAGATCCCTTCCTATCAACTTCAACAAAATATCTAGGAAGAGGGTTGAGAAACATCACAGTACCTTGAAGCTTGCAGTCCTCAGTGGAATATTTCCATGCATTTGAATAGGGTTTTTCATTATTTACTCCCAATTGAATGATTCTATGAGTGTTTGAATTCAACTCATTCATTCACACTCGCTAGATTGTATTAAGCATCTTGGAGACCATCTTCCTTACCAATTTCTTTCCTTGCATATGTTAATGGTTTTAATCATTAATCGGCAATCAAACACATTCTTGCATGTTTGAAATCAACCCATTTATTCACATGTGTAGAATTATGCAATTCATGATGATGGTGAAGACCTTGATGAGGCTTACATCACTCAACCTTGTTTCATCTACCAAGCTGCGTATTTTGTTTCTTGAGACAACTTATATTAAACTGATTACGTTGTGACATATATGCACATTGTACTTGTCAGTGGACATGACCTATCACTTTCTACCTAGATCCATAAAGTATTGATCTGCTTTAGCCACTGAGCATGGGAATTCCTGACTCAAAACATGATTTGTATCTAACATATGTTTGTTTTTTGCAGACCTCCTTCTATTCCAATGCTATGATTACTCTCTCTCCTTGACTGTTTTATAAAGTATTTTGGCCATTTCATTCTTCTTCGACCTCACACTTTATGGGGCATCTATTATCCCTAAAAATACCTCCTCATCAACTTAGAGGAGATCATCACGATTTTGGTTGAAATGAACCTCTTTCTCTGGCCTTTTAATACTATAACACACCTTATATGCTTCATACAAAGCATTATAATGTTGGTCATAGTGTTGACTTGTGTTACCTTTGTTAGTAATGCATTATCTCTTCACAACACCTGTGTTATCAGAATCTCACACAGTCATGAGAAAAAATCCACAGTTAACTCAATGTGGCATCGTTGTTCACTTATGAAAACTCTAAAAGGGTATAATTTGATTGCCTTAATCTCTTCTATATCTTTTTCCTAAAAAAATAAATCACTATAAAGAAAGATAAAGCATTAAAGCAACTGGCGACATCACCCACCCCATGGATTTTTCCCAAATTACATTGAAGAGAGACTGAGAGTCTTCATAGCCTCAACTATGCTTATAAATTGAAGGCTTGGCCATTGAGAAAGGGATGAAAATTATATTTATTGTTATGCTATCTAGATCCTCTTTGAGAGAGAGAGTTTTTGGAGCCATGATCTAAAGGAGGTCATGTTTCAACTTCATTTGGTTCTAATCTTCCTTCTACTCATTAATATATATATCTATTGTGCTTTCTTCCATAATATTGTTCAATGTTCATGTATCTTATGCATGATTAACGATTGTTTGGAGGTTGGTCTCATTATGATGAGCTCAATAATATGCAATTGTTCATCTACTAGTGGTTTTGATTGACACGATTATTATGTTGTGAAGGTTGTTTGTTTTCCTTCGTGTAGAGGATTAGCCTTTGGAGTTAGCTAGGAGCACTTATCAACTACATTGAACCCTCCAACTGATCTACACTGAAAGACAAGTGGGTTATTCATTTTCATTGCTTAGTCAATCTCATTACACTTCTTGCATTTCTGAATAGGTCAGAACTTAGGATAGTAGATCGCTTGACATGTCTGTCTTGGGTTTTTAGGAAAACTTCTGAGGGTTAGTATGTGTCCAGCATAATTCCCTATAACATTGAGCTTAAAGAGATGGATCCTATCTTAGATTACGATTTAAAATAAGATGAAGGAAATAATATTTTGAATCTAGAACCTAATGGTATCATTGCAACTATGAAGATCTAAACAGGAGAGTTGAAGAATATTTAGGAGGGGGAGCACCTCTTTCATTCATAGTTGTGGGTGAAGGGTACCCCACTACATGTTATTTCTTACAGTGGGAACTAGAATAACCTAATCTCCACTAAGGTCATCAAGGGATTGAAGTTATAGATCCCCACCCATACACCATTAGTTGGTTGAGCCATGATAGAGTTATTTGTGCCAGCCATTAATGATACCTATCATATGACATCGAGCCCTTCAAATATTCTTAGGGGTGAAAATGTGAATCTGGGTGACACTTTTCCTATTTTTTTATGTTTTCATATTTTAGGTGTCTGTTAACATTTTCATAATTAGCAATCAATTTTCTCTATTTTGTTTTAGATAGAAAAGTAGATTATTACACACAGTGCATACTATTTTTTCATAAAAGTTTCTATTGTTATTAGTTCTTGCAACACTTATTAACCATAAAACCCTAATTCCAAAAATTGTTTCCCATTTTCACATTTTCACCCTGAGGTACAATGTGATTCTGCCCTACTTGAAGTTTGTGATGTTGTTCTAGGAAAACCTCATAAATGGAAACATTATTTTTTTTATGAGTCCTGACCTTGTAGTGTCATTGTTACTCTAAGAGAATAGCTCTATAGGATATCAAAGGTAGCTCCAATTTTGGTAAATTCATTAATATATGTAAAATAATGCCAAAAATTAGTCTTTCATACTTCCAAGTTTATCCTCTTCATGGTTCAGCCAAAAGGAGAAAAACAAATCGCTATAACCACCACAACTTCAATGCAAGTTCTCTCTACATAAAATAAACATGTGGACAACCTTGTAGAAGTGTCCAAAGACATATTCACCTCACCTACAAGGGTTCCTCTACACTTCCACGTTAAACATCCACATACATGGGATAATAGCCTTCCATATGCTCAACATGGATGTAATAGACCTCTCCATAACTTTGTTAACCAAAACTATTTTCAGACGTGTTTGGGGTTCTAACTATTAGCCCCCCATCAATTCACCCTTTTTATTATATCTTCACTAATAGATTCCTCCCATGCTCAAGCTATATTAGATCAAGTAACCAAAATTGTTGAATAGATCCAACACCTACCACAATAGGTTCATTATGTCTTGCAAAAAGCTAATGCCAAGTATAAACAATGACTTCACCATCATTGAGTTCCACAAAATTTTCAAGCTATAGTGGATCAAATCATGGACACCAAGATGTAGGATATCTATCAATAAAATATACAACTCTACTAAGTTGTCAAAATAGGGAAGCTTCTTCATCAAGGCAAGTGGTTCAATAGGAGCCAAATTCAGTAGAAGTTTGTCCATTTTATGAGGGAGGATGATGTAATGGGGACCATTTATTCCTAATGGGGAAGTATTGATCCAAGTGAAAATTGGTGGCTATCCACCTCTTTTATCAAATCAACATAGTTAATCTTTATCTTTTACTAGATTTCACAACTATGAGATTCCCTACCTAATGTTTAGCCCTTATAATATGATTTGAATGGAAATTGTTGGGTATCCACCTTTTCCATCAGATCAATAGGGTTATAACCTTGGATTTTTTCCATTTATGGGTTACAAGCCAATGGTATTCACCAATGGAATTCACCATGGTATTCCCATAGTATTCACACATGGTATTCGACATATTATTTACCCATGGTACCCAACCATGGTATTCACTCATAGTATCCACTCATGGTGTTTAATAATAAAAAAAATAATGCAAGTGCATGAATTCTGATTGAAAAGCCGCCCATAGATAATATAAATATGGGACTTTACCTTTGTAAAAGCCATGAAGTTTTCTCATGATGTAGTCTTATGCCACTTTTACCATTTAATAGAAATAATTAAGCTATTTTCATATTATTATTTCCTCTACATTATTTTCTATTCACTTCTGATGTATTCTATTGTTGATATTTCCTTTACATTATTCTCTATACACTGGTGACATATTATATTGTTGGTAATTTGTCTCATTCCTCAGGTAGCTTGGATCAACTTAATCTTTGAGGAAGGGAAGTTCTTCTTGCAACTCCTTCACATTTTTTTCACAATGGTTGTTGCACATCAAACCTCATATAAAAAATGGAAATGGAACATTCCCTTTCCAGATTCTAGAAAAATCCTTCAAATACAATGAAACAAAACAAGATCCATAATTTTACCCTTAAATAGAGTCCGAGATGAACCTAGGAATGCCCAAATCTCTTTGATTCTTTGTGCATAGGAAAGCCAATGAATCCATTAGCTAAATATAATAAATACTAAACAAGCTATGAACAACCAACATTGTGGCCCTCATAACTAAATACTTCCCATTGAAGGGTGAAAATATGAATACCATAATAGGCTTCACATAGATAATACATAGAGAATGTATAAACGCACTAGTAAAAGAGTACATCACCATAAACAAAATAATTAAAAACCCATATTCCTCCATATGAACCATCCCACATGACATAAATTTTGTCCAATTCTAAGATGAATGTGAATGTTTTAGAGATTGGGGGTGATTTATTTCCAATCGCATTTGTTTTGAAGTTCCACCACTCGTTATCCTTAAAATAAGTGGTATACATCATCAAGTTAGATAAAAATAAATTTGATCAATTCAAGGCACATGGGAAGTATATAGACCCCCCCATGTAAACATATTTTCCCCACTTCTAATTCTACTACTTCATTGGAATTTGTGTCTATAGACTTGTTATGCTTCCAGAGAACTATATAAAACTCATTTTCTTCCAAATTGTTGTGATGTGCTTTTTTCTATGTGAATGATTTGATCCAATTCAAGGTTTGATAGCACCTTTTACTCATGTGTGAAACATATTATTGTTGAGTCCCCTATCATAGTTAGTCTCTAGATTCCTCTTTTCTTTAGAAGAATTAACATTTCCAAAAGTGGAGCACCTCTATGTGATTATCAATAACCTTTCAAATACCCCAAATAAAGTTGGTTTCTTCATTTCCACTAGGATCATATACAATCTCCCTCTGCACCTATAACCCCTAAAAAAAATCATAGAAGGAAAAAACTTACATATATGAATAGTTGACAATCATTTATCCTTGTTTGTGGATCTTATACATCCAACATTCACACCTTGCTCACTGATACATTAATATAAGCAAACCTAAAAGTGAGGAAAAATGACCAAAACATATAAATTCTCTATCTTTTCTAAATTACATCTTCACATGGGGGTTTCACTCAATGAAACTCTGACATATCACGTGCATTCATGGCATACTAAACAATACCCTTAATGTGACTACATATTGGAAAATACCTCTAAAAATAACATTATTTAACCACTTACCAATACCAACCCGATACACCTTCCTGATTTTCAAAAAAAAAAAAAAAAAAAAAAAAACACCCCTACTTTCACTAGATATTGTAGGTATCCATTTTTTCATTAACATTTTTTTATACCCCTTTATATTTTTTCATTAACTTTGAGATCCATTTTTTATACATGAAAATATAAAATTCCTTCACCCCATAATATATGCTCAATATATTATGTCATTTTTTTCCTCACTATATATCCCCGAATATGAACCTACGTGGTATGGTATTTCTCCCCCAGTGAAGCCCTCATGCCTCTTCATTATCGAGGTTTTTATGAGATATTTGATTTTCCTATGTTCCTCTAGTATGTCTTCGATGTTAAAATTGTGTAGCAACATCTCATGATCTTAGATATGGGTGATTATTTATGTTGTTTTCAATGGAAATTAAGTTACCATTGATATGCTCACCATTGTTAAGTGAATTTTTCATAGGTTTTATGAAATTTTTAAATAATATGTTGAAGTGGCCCTCTAATTATTCTTACTCAATAATAGTTTATGGAATAATAGGTGTTTGGGTTATTCTTTAGGAAGTTCCTTAACTCTAGTCCCATTTCAATGGTCCAAACTAAATATGATTTCATATTAGCAAGATTGGAAATAGTTACTCTTTTATGATGGAAGAAAATGTTTGATAAGAAAGTCAATAGAAGAGTAAACTCCTTTAGTTGACATGAGAATTTTGAATTTATTGATGAAACATTGATAGAAATTTTTGTTTTCCTTCTCTTGAGTAATTTTATGATATGTTAGGAGTCCCTTTAGTGATCCCAAGTACAATTATGACTTTCTTTTTGAACATACAAACCTTTCCTTGATGTTAGTGATAATTTCAACTTCTTTTTTTTAAGCTATACCCACAAGGTTTTGAAACAACGACTTTCACACAAGGAGTGCTTTAAAAATATACTCTATCCAAAACTATTCTATGTCCCGTGGGAAATTTCAACCCCTTCTTGATTTTCATGATAATATTAAATTTCTTGATGAAATATTAATAATATTTTTTTTTCCCTTCTCTTGGATTATTCTATGATAATTTAGGAGTCCCTTCAATGATTAAAGGTTTAGTTATGGGTTCCTCTGCCACATACAAACCTATCCTCAAGGTTAGAAATTTTGTGATATTTTTTATGGATTCCCTTATGTTATGATAATGTGTTCCTATTGCATTCCCCATTATCCTTTCCTCTATGTAAAACAAAGTTTTCATTAGAATTTTGAAAATCTTGTTATTCTATTCAAAAGTTACATGTTACAATGCATAGTAAAACTTCAAAGTAGGAAGATTCGCACTCAAAAGCACTCTCTTCCATCTAATTTTTTTGTAATTCCATGATGATCCAAGTTCCTCTCATGATGGAACTTTTCCTATAGGGTTTTTGATAATTATGACTTGAACCAAAGCCCCTCTCTCTCTCTCACACACACACACACCCACACACACTCACCCACACACACACACACACACACTACTTTTTGCTGTTTTTTAAATGAAGTAGATGGATGAGAAGTTTGTCCATAAATTTTCACCAAATTATATTTTCCAACTTGAACTGTGTATCCGTTATTAAATTATGTATAATTGTCCTAAAACATATATCCAACTTGAAATTGAACTTGCCTTTTATCAAATAGCCTACGTAGTGGGATAAGGAAATATGTAAATGGCATCTTCTATTTGGATTAACATCTCATTCATCTTAAAGGTAGTGTCCATTTTATTGTATCATTCCATTTAGCATTCCCTCTAGAGTATTCTTGATTTTAATGCATTCTAGAATCCTAGGAATCATCCTTGAAATTTGACATCTTATAGAACATGCCTTTTTTTTTCATTTTTAAATGTGTTTGAGAGGTCAACTAAATTTTGGCATGTAGAAAATTATGGGAAATTGGAATACCATCAATTTTTTGTTCATATGGAAGTATAAATCACCATAATCACTAAGGGTTGTATTGTAATGATAAATTATAATGGCTTGAAATCCAATTAAGGATCTAGATTTTGAATTCCTTTATGGCCCTTTTCATCTCATAGGTCAACCTTTAAATGAAAGAAAGAAGTGAGAAAAAATGCAATGTTTGTTTTACTTGATCTACCCATATGGGTTTTTTATTTATGATATCTCATTCGAAATATCTCTCTAAGATATTTAATTTAAGCTACAAAGATTGTGTGTGCCAAATGTACACATAGGTACATTAGATTTTGGTACCAAAAAATGTCATTTAGAACCTCAAAAATGCCTTGCAAGTTGATGACCTGGGAATCTAGTAAAAGTTCTAAGAAATTATTGAGTCTTTTTAATGTTATGTATCTTGAACTAGTTAAAATCCCCTGCAAATATGTTTTATAATTGCCAGTAGGCCTATGGAATATATTTATGTGCTCTCAATTATAGATATACCCCTTAGTTCTCATTGGACATGAATTGAGTTTGCATTTATTTTCTTTCTCATTTGGCACCCATACAACTTAGTTCATGCCACCTTCTCTCTCTTTTAGCCCCACTGAGGCCCCATGGTGACTTGGCATGTTTTCAGCCTTTTCTATGATGGGAGGGTCTCACTACATTTTCCACCCTTCCATGTGGCACACTTTTACATGCTACGATGACATGTTGTGTCCATTCCACATATTTTTCAATAGGAATGAAAATTGTACACTTACAATATTTGATATTTGATATTTGATCGTTAGTTTAGATCAATGGTCCACAATCCATATTAGAATGCAACATGTATGGTGATTTATAGAAATTTTCATTCCTGATAGATATGACAATTGACATCAAAGTAAATCAATGACCTAGATCTTATATTAGAAATGAACCTAATTGTAGTTAAATTTGAACATGTGCACCTCATGGATTTAACTGTAAATTTTGATCCTTGATAAATGGTTATGTTTCCATATAAGGTGTGAACATATAAGAATTTAATTATTACATTTGCAACCAATGTATTCAATAGTTAAGCTTAATCTTTGACTAATTACATTGATTGCATATCACTTGTGAATATGAGGGATGTTTAATTATTACCTATATGATTGATGGATCCAATAGCTAAGATTCATATTTCATTAGGGATGTTGATTCCATACTTGGTGTAGACAAGTGACAGGATTAATTATTACTTCTGTGTTGGATGAGACCTATGGATATGCTTTACTGTGATCAATGGTTCATGCTGATATTGGGCTCAAACATGCTCACCTGATCAAAAAACACCCCTAATCTAAATTTACCCCATGTTGACACCTATCCACCATTTTTCCACTTGTTCACTCTATTTCCATATGGTATCCCCATATCATTAATGATGTTGTAATATGAAAATTTTGCAAAAAAAATGTTTTCTAGAAATTTTATTTTTGCACGAAATTTGTAGCTTTTATTTTGTAATTAATCCATTCTTCCAATAAATATTAACCCACATTCATTGAATTTACTCTTAGAATTGGGGATTTTTCCCCATTTTGAAACTATTCTTCCATAGCCAATTCTGCACTTTACACTCTGACCCTAATATTACCATGTTGTAACCGTGAGTTCTTGAAACTAGTGCCATTGAAATTTTAATTTATTTTGGAGTTAGTCATAGTTATATTGATCCCAAACTAGTTGAAAGATTTTCGTTGAATAAAATAAAGAGTGGAAAAACTTGGTTGGTTTAACTAGATACAAGGGAAAAGAGGAGGATAAATGAATAAGTGAAAGAATGTAATTATACATGAATGGATTTTGCACAAAGGAAGATTTAAACATGATACATTTGGCTTCATATGATTTCCTAATTAGTATGGATTGGTTGGATAAGCACCATGTATTCCTATATTGTTACAATAAGTGATTCACTTGCCTTGACAAAGAAGGGAAAGAAAGACAAGTGCAAGGATTCCAATGATAGTTTTTGTTAGGGAAATATCTTCCATGCAATTGAAGAATAATTTCAGAAAGGGTTCCAAATTAATGCAACCCACATGGAAAAGAAAACGAAGTACAAGGTAAAAATAATTGAAGATCATCTTAAAATTAAATAATTTGAGGATGTGTTTTCTAACATTCCAAGTTTTCCACCAAAAAGGGATATTGATTTTCCATAGATTTGGTACCTAGAGTTACACCAGTATCCAAGATAGTGGATCTAAAGAGAGTACACCAATATACCAAGTGTATAGAGAGTTGTGAAATCCATTGGGTTGGCCTCAACTTTCACTATCCGATGATCTATCTGCCTTCTACAAAGTATCATAGACTATTATATATCTAGAAAAGAAGAAATTTCCTGTTAGAGGGAAGTTGAGGAAAGGAAACACTATTACCATGCTCATGAATTAGGGGAGGTGGACTATAGTATTATTAAGATCCATGGACGCTACAATCACTTAGACTTAAAATTATTGTTAGTCACACAGGACATGTAATAGTTTTGGCTTGGTGGCGATGACGGGTGCATTTGGCCCTTTCTAGCACTAGTATAAGACCTATTTGCACACATTTTTACCATTTACACCTCACCCCAACAACATTTTTCCTAGTATAAATAAATTTTGGTAAAGGTACAATTATCTTGTTAATATTCCATTTTAATGGTTATTATTGTGCATTTGAGATCATTACCTTTCTAAGCTAACCGATGCTATTTAGGAGACAAAGCTACATGGGTACCTTCAAACAACAGAAAGACATGGGCACTATAACTCACCATAATAGCTGTTGCAACCTCTTGTTACCATTTGCTGCAACTTTGGTTTCTAAGCACTACAACTCTGGTTACTAGTGTTGCAACTCCCTATTGTTGGTTGTTGCGACTCGTCATTCTAGTATATTTCTATAATTCCAAAGAGTTATGACCTTGGGGTGTTAACATTTGTGTTGGAACTTTAAGGTATTGCCACATGTGCTACAAATTTTATATGCTAACACTTGTGTTGTGACCCCTCACTATTGCAACTCACCTTAGTGTATTTCCCACAACTCACTACAAAAGTTGTTGTTCCAACTCTTAGTGAGTTGATCGTTTGAGAAAGGAGTTTCAACTATGGAAATTTGGTAAAAGGCTTCATTTTAGCCACATAGTTGTCACTAATAGATCACCCAGATCAATTAGCCAACTAATCTACCAATGAAGGAGAGTGACAAGGGAAATTGGTCACTTCAAGAGGAAATCATGATCTAGCTACCACTTATCACAAAACTGATCAAGTTAGTATTTACCCGATTTTCTATCTTCTAAATAATCTATTGTAACTAGATGGAATATTCAAATTATTATTAGTTTCCATGGAACTCTTAATTTAGTATACACATTTATATAATTAGAACAAAAGAAATGAACAAAAAATATTAAAATATGGAGAGACTCAGTTAATTTGTAATTGTACTTTAATTTCTACAATACATTTTTGTTCCTTTCCAATTTGAATTGATGGTGTGTTGTTTGGCTAGCACTTTGTTGTTCCTTTAATAAATTATGCCTCATTTAGGGAGGTAGGTCCTTGTCCTTAGCCAACTATTGTCTGTAACATTGTAGTATAGTTGTAGTTTTATTTACATTATTTTATTTCCAGTAATTCCTCTTTTTATCATATTGTTCAATTATGATATCTAATTCTTATATTTATGTAGTCTTGCAGCTCTAACATTTAGTTTGGTTAATTACATAGTGCTACAACTCTTGACCATATACATAGTTGTAACTCTTTCAATTGAAACACATGATTTTATTACTATTGAAATTCATATTCAAATGTAGTTTTAGCTCATAATTTAGCTTAATGTTTCAACTCACATTGTTGTGACTCTATAATATTTAACATTATAGTGTTCTTTTTTGTCGATCGAACTAATTACTCTATTTTCATATTTACATTTCACTCCTAGAAATTGCAATTATTTCCATGGTGTGATTCCATATAACACAACGTGGTTTGAATATTTCACATCTTGTGATTTACTAAAGATTTGTTAGCTATTGAATTTCATGTGCATTCCTATTATATAATTCAAGATCATCTGAAACACTTGCACAAGTCAGCATTTACTACCAATGTTTTTACTTTCTTACAAGAGTGTTTAATTTTTTGTAAGTGTGCTCTTTACTTTCTTGAAAGTGTGGTTTTTATTGCAAGTGTGGTGTGAATTTATCTTGGTGACTTGTGAAAAAATATTAATATATTTTCTTGTGACATTTAGAATACTACAACTACAATTGTACAAAACATATTGTACTAGCATATATGTTACATGAAAGTTTGCAAGTTCCATACAAACCTTGGATTGATAATTAAATGTACAAATCTTCAGTTGTTTGCTAAGTAATTAGGTAATTAAAAGGTTTGTCACCTTTAGGTATAGGAAAAACTAAGAATAACCTACCAATCTACCGAAGACTTCCTTTTAGCTAGTGGCTTCCATGTTATGAAAATTGTATGGCTGACCCAATGTAAAAACATTAATTGAAGAATACGTCTTGTTGATATATTTTGCAATATTTGTGGGAAGAATATTCAAATAGGATGATATCATCTCTCTCTCCCTAAATTATAATATCAAGCAAACTCAAAATATGAATGAAGGTTAGTTACCTCAGTTCTTCGTGGCTTCCTACTTGGTGGACATTGTTTATGTCAAACATGTATTCCCAACAATGGGTTGGAAGTGTACAATGTATGAGGTTCTATTGTACATTTATTATAAAGTCACCTGGGAATTTCATTACTTTTAATTTTATACCAAGAAATGCTAGAACTTATTGATCCCACAACTATATGAAATTATGTTTAGTGTTCTTGCTCCATGTATGTTTGAAAGAGCTAAGAAGTTTATGTACATAGTTTGCGATTGGTTCATGGATTAGGATGGAACACACCTAAGAATATTTGGAGAAACAAAACCTCCTCATTTGTTTCCATTGTTTGTAACTAACCCAATGATATTTTAAGAGATATAATATTAGGTTTGTAGAGGAGTTGGCAGAGTAGTCTCACAGGACAAGAAGGATCCTTGGCAACACATACCATTTCACATGGGCTCATACAAGTTAAAGGACATGAAATAAACTAATCTAATGCTCTAAAATTATTCCATTTTAGGGATATTCCATTCCACAAGTATTAATTCAATTTTTTCATGAAAAATAATTATAAAACATGTAAATGCATGCGGGGATTACTAATCAGAAATGTGGGTTGAGGAGGAGCAACAAAAAAATTCCTTAAACTTCAAATAAGTTGTTCCCAAAATAGGCTATAATTCACCTCAAGAAAAAAGTAAGAAATCCCAAGATGAAAGAGATGCCATTGCCAAGAAACAAGTAGCCTAAAAAGAAGTAGCTAGAGTTGTAGAGGAGGAAAAGCTAAAATAAGATCAAGAAACACCTTGGATATCTCAAGAGATTCAACTTAAGAAGAAGTAAGAGGAATAAATGAGGAGGGAAAAATAAAGAAAGTGAAAATCATAAGAAGAAAGGAGAAAATCATAGGAATAAGAGCATCGGAGACAACATCAAGAAGGTGAGGCCAAATCATAGGAAGAAGCTCTTAAGGCCCAACAAGAAGCATAGGAACAATATGTTCAACATAACAAAAATTCCATGGAAATTGACTTACTTGAACTAACAACTCCTACCATCACATGTGGTCACTTTACGATAACATAAATTGGCATTAAACCAACAAGGAAGAGCAAAGTGGTTAACCTAAGCAAGTTCAGATACAATCACATCTTGAATAGGATAGTGGAGCACAAGTAGAAAACCTTATCCACTCCCAATATACCTTTAACAATAGTCATTATAAAAAGGCCTTTTGTATTTGAAACAAAAAATTCATCACTTTCCATGGCCTTAGTAGGCACAATATTCTCTTAGGCCACTTAGAGAAATTTGAAAGACCACCTTGGATAGCTAAAGCAGAACGATGACCACATAACAGAGTTGGAGTAGTAAGTCAAGCTATGAAAGGACAAAACTAGAAATATAAAGTAGGAGTCCACTAGCATTGAAGATTACAGGTCTTGTGCAATTGAAGTGCATGAATCTTATAAGACAATGATTAAACATGTCCATGCTTCTAGAAGCTCCAGAAGATATCCACCAAAGTTGCTACAACTCTGGGAATTGGCTAATGAAGGAGGAATTCAACTGGAAGGGTTATCAAATGTTGTGAACCAGCTAGAGCAATGGCAAAAATAATATCCATATGCTCCATTCAAGGTCCCTATGATTAGTGAAGAATAAATGGCATACAAATCCATCACTATCAAGAGGGCCCACAAGATTGAAGATGAGATGGAGAAATATATCTCCATATCTATAGCTTACTGTTAATAGCATTATTACTTAGCTAAGAGATTAAGAAAGATGAGAAAGCTTCCAACCATTGGAGCCCAAGGGGAAGCCTGGCTAGATGAAGAAGTAGATAGGAGTTGGAAGAGATGGTAAATGCTAAAGAGTTTTCTTTTAGTATCTTCACAAACAAAATCACCAAAGAAAACCTTAAGCAACACATTGTTGAGCCCTCAAAACAACAAACAATATTGAACTCCTTCATAGTCACATTGAATAAAAATGTACAATCCCTCTCATAAAGTATGTTAGAATGCCATGTCATCATGCTAGGGCGGATATCTAGTAAATTAATATGATCTACTCCTATAATGAGATATGAGTAGCATATCTTTAGGAAGTCCTAAGGGTCCATCTGAATGATCCAATCACATTGTGGCAGTTAGCTTTTTAGTCATTAGGAGTCACAAATTTTTTTCCTTAATATTTTTTGAAAATAATAAGATTATAAATAGATACTAATTTCGCATTGGAAATTCAATGGTTCCCATGGGAAGTTACTAATGTAATCTATAAATTATGTAAACTCTGAAGAAGAAGGAATTTTGAATGCATGAACTTCTTTACTTTTGAATTTTCAAGTCTTTAATAAAAAAATTGTAGATTTTAAAAATAAGATCCAGGAAGTTGGTTTACTCTATATTCATTGATAAATAATATTGAGAAGCCTTACAAGGTTACTTCCAGAATTGAAATTTAGCATACATTGTGATTGTGCTTCAGACTAATCTCAAGTATTTGCATTTGTCTGTGCATTTTGTAAGATTTAGTGCTTTTCGTTAACATACTATTCTATGTACTAGATAACTCTTTCTCACATGTTTTCTAATTATTCAATGTTTCTTTGTTCAATGAGCACTTGTTAGATAAGAGATTGACTATTTTCTTTTTCTCTAATAAGTTAAACATTTTAGTTTTAGGAAATCATCTAATTGCTTTCTTGATACAACTATTGTTGTGTTTAGTAGCTCATTTCTTCTTTTCCTCTTTTCCTCATATCTCTTTTATAATTTAGTTAGTTTAAAGTAGTTTTGTTTTCATAGTTATATAGATATAGTTTAGTTTGCATGCCCTTTTTTTTGTAAAGATCATTCAATATCTCATAGCATCCAACAAATCAAGTATGATTTCTAGGCTAGAATTTGGATGGGTGTCTTATCCCAAATAGTGTGAGGTCTAATTAGAACCCCATACTAGAGACAACCCCTTATGAATGTTACTAGGCCATTCATCCCTATCAACACATTGTTAACCTAGCATAATGAATTAATCATCGAGTCAAGGTTAACCTAAAATTCCCTCCTTTAAAATTCAATCAAGGTAAGTATCTTGGTCCTGCACCCATTGAAGTTTAAAACTAAGGTATGAAGAATTTAACATGCACCCCCCTATCACCTAGGTCTACGTTTACACTTTAATGCTAATTTACAAAGGGTACACATGTTATGAAACTAGCTCAAGAAAAGATAGGAAAGATAGATCAACACCGTAGAATTCAACCTCTTCGAGGGGGGAACCTCCTTTACATTACATAAATGAACAATTCTTGGATGATTCAAATGAAAAAACATCCTTTCTATATATAGGAGTCTAAGGAGT